>JAKTUH010000002.1:0-89842 GCA_030556585.1 Geotrichum carabidarum
ATGGATTCTCTTTTCTTCAAGAAAAAATTCATTTCATCTTCAACTCACATTCAAATGCTTGCACTGCACCCAACTTCCACTGCTTCACACTTGACTCCCGCCTCTGTCATGTCCACGCTCTCCTTGCACCATCACCAGCACCAGCACCAGCACCACCACCACCACAGGCCGCACCCGCCTGCCGCGCACGGCGAGTCTGTTTGGGAGGCCGTCAACCTGCTCCGCAACCTCGAGACGTACGGAGCCTCCAGCGACGAAGAGCTGGGCGAGCTCATTGCCTGGTTCCTGCAGGCCGAGTACGGCAACGCGCACGAGTGCCAGCACAATCGGCACGAAATCAGGCAGTACGTCAAGGAGGTCATGGCCATTCATAGAGTGCCGCCGGTGGCGTTTGAGTACTGGAACGATTACGTGGGCACCTTGCAGACGACGGCGCTCACCCTGTTTGTGGCCGGCGTGAACAGAAGGTTCCATGACAAGCAGGACATGGGCGTCTTTTTCTTCTAATTGGATATGCCACCACCAGGACCTGCTGCCTTTTTTTTCTTTCTTTCTATTTATTTATTGTTCCATGCCCTCTTCATCCATTTGCTTTGTTTGTTTGTTTGTTTGTTTGCTTTTGGTTTTTTTTTGGTTCTTTCATAATGTCTGTTCATAGTCCTTTTCATTGCTCTTGTCTTCATTTGCTCTGCTCTTTGCCTTCTCTCGCTGTAGTTCAAAAAGTCGCACCCACCACCAACCACCCGGAGCTGTTGCCGGACACTCGGCCCGGGTTAAAGATCCCCGTACGTCTCAGTCACGTGACTGGATTTTTGTTTTCCACCACCCACCACCTTTTTCGTCACCATAAATCAACATCATCTCTCCTTCTCCATATATGCTTCCATTGATAGGTGTTGTTGCTTCTTCTTTTTCTGCTTTGCAAAAAACCAGACAATGCTAGCTCAATTCCTGCTGGGAGACGATGACAACGGTCCCGAAGCACCGTTCGACCCGCTCAAGTACCCGGTCCGGCTGCTGGGCGCCCAGATTGCAGTAGCCACGGCCCTGGGCGCGTCTGCCCTGGTTGCCTTTTGTGTCTTGCGGAAACAGTACCCGATGCTGTACGAGCCGAGACGAGCACGCCGAAGTATGTGTCTTTATATACCGTTTTGTGGTGATCTGGGGGAGGAGATGGTGTAGTTGATTTTACTAATTTTTTTTTTTAGAAGATCTGCCCGAGCTGTCAAACTCGACGTTTGGCTGGATTCTGTCCCTGCATAATATCACGGACGAGCAGGTCTTGAAGCACGCCGGCCTCGACGCGTTCGTGTTCCTGGGCTTCTTCAAGTCCGCAATGAAGCTGCTGGTCATTCTCACAATTCTCGCGTCAACCGTGATCAGCCCGATCCGCTGGTACTACACGGGCCGCTACGACCAGGGCGACGACAACGACGGCAGCAAAGCCTTCTTCAAGCCACCCCCGCAGCTGCCCACAAACCCGTCAGAGACGTTCGAGCAGTACCTCTGGACGTACGTGGTCTTCACGTATATCTTCACCGGCCTCACGGGCTACTACATGCTCCGCCAGACGCTGACCGTGTTGAGGGTCAGGCAAAAGTACCTGGGCCACCAGAACTCCATCACAGACCGCACAATCAAGCTGTCCGGTATCCCGCCGACTTTGAGAACGGAAACCGCGCTCAAGGATTATATCGAGGCGCTGGGAATCGGCCTGGTCCGCAAAGTGCATCTGTGCCTCAACTATGCGTCGTTGGACGCCTTGCTTGAAGAACGCAAGAATCTGATCTATAAACTGGAGCACGCGTGGGCAAAGTACCTGGGGATCACTGTGGAAGCAAACGGCCAGATCCGGCTGCCTGATGACGACGACGAGGCGGCCGTTGATTACACACATCACCACCACACAGCAGCAGCAGCACCCCCGGTACCCCAGAACGAGCGGCCCCAGGAACGCCTCGGCCCCTTGGGCCTGTCAGGCCCTCAGGTGGATACGATCGAGTACTACACGGCTGAGCTCGAGAATTTGGACACCCGGATCCGGTTGGCGCGGGCGGAGGAGTACGTGCCTACGGACACGGCGTTTGTGACCATGGACTCGGTTGCCTCTGCACAAATGGCGGCGCAAGCAGTCCTGGACCCGCGCCCTCGTCGTTTTCTGGCGTCCCTTGCCCCTGCCCCGCATGATGTGGTCTGGAGCAACTTATACCTGAGCTTCAAGGAACAGTTTTTCAGAACGTACTCCATCACTTTGCTGATTGCGATTTTAACGGTCGTATTTGTGTTTCCGGTCTCGTACCTTGCGAGTTTTTTGAACCCAAAAACAATTCAGAAACTGTGGCCGTCGCTGTACCAGCTCATTGACTGGGACGGCTGGACTGGCACTTTCATCACCGGTATCCTGCCGCCCTTGATTTTCACATTGCTCAATTTCCTGTTTCCATACTTGTACTGGTACCTTGCCAAAAAGCAGGGCTTTATCTCGCAAGGCGACGTCGAGCTCTCTGTGATTAGCAAAAACTTTTTCTACGTCTTCTTCAACATGTTTCTCGTTTTCACCGTCGCTGGAACCGTGTCCGACGTCTGGGCGCTGCTCAAAGATACTACTAAAATCGCCTTCAACCTCGCCAAGTCCCTGACCCGGTTCTCGCTGTTCTACGTTGACCTCATCATTTTGCAAGGCGTCGGCGTGTTCCCCCTCCGGCTCCTGCAAATCGACCGCATTCTGGCCCTGCCCCTCATGTTGATGCGCACCCATAGCGCCCGCGACTATCGCAACTTTTTCCGGCCGCCCATCTTCAGCTACGGGCTCAACCTGCCGCAGCCCATCTTGATCCTGATCATTGTGTTGTTGTACAGCGTCATCTCGACCAAGATCCTGTTCTTTGGCGCGCTGTACTTTCTGATCGGGTACTACACGTACAAGTACCAGCTGCTGTACGGCATGGTGCACCCGCAGCACTCGACGGGGCGGTCCTGGATCATCATCATGCGGCGCGTCATGGTGGGTGTCATTCTGTTTCACCTGACCATGGCTGGCATTTTGGCGCTGCGCGAGGCGTACATTTTGGCGTTTTTGCTGGCGCCGTTGCCGATAGCTACGTTCATCTTCTGGTACAATTTCGAGGACGACTACGTGCCGCTGAGCTCGTTCATTGCGCTTACGGCGATTGAGACGCACGGCAGCGCGAGCGGGCCGTGTTCGAGCGTGGCCAGCGATTCGGAGGACGAGGACCTCGACCATGCGCCGCCCAGCAGCGCCAGCAGGCCCAGCACCAGCGCGTCAACGACGACAGCGACGATCCGGCGGCGCTCGTCCACAAAGACGTTAGATGAAGAGCGGGAGCAGTACCAGACTTACATTAACCCGAACCTGACGTCTGCGTTAGACGGCCCGTGGATTGCGTTGGAGGGAGTTGATTACGTGTTTGTAGCAAACGGGGAGGGCGCGGTGCGACGCAAGGTGAGGTTAGAGGAGTGGGAGTAGCCCCATCTTTCGCTCAGTTGGGTTTGAAACAAACCAGTGAAAAGTAGTTCATATCATGTACACTACAATACAAGTCTAAGACTAGCTAAGCTAAGGCTTAAAACATGGATCCCTCTTCAGGCTGAGGCAGCTTTCTGTTGGCAGACGTGCCCATTTCCCTTGTTGGTTCAGTTAGCCATCAATAAATCACTGACATAAATAAAAGTACCCCTGCTTACTTTCTAATCTCAACAAGAACGGTCTCCATCGTATACGACCGCTTCCAGTTCGCCAGCGACGGCACCTTGGCCGTTTCAACCTACAATCCTGTTAGTCTTTTTTTTCTTTCTTACTCCCGTCTGTCCTCTCTCTCTCTTTCTCTCTTGATGTACACAAACATACCAACCCAGTGGACTGATTGACGCACGGCAAGTTAACTTTAGACAAGAACCTGACCGTTGGCGGTTTCTTGGGATACTCAGGTCCTGCCTCCAGGCTCAGCGAATAGATTCTGTTCTCGTGGACGCTGCGGGGCGGGCCCAGGATGGTGCCGTTCCAGTAGGTCATGTCGATGTCGTCGTTATCGGCGAGCCCTAGCGAGCACGATTGGGTGCCGAGACCCTTTTCGCCGTTCTCGAGTTCTTCGAGAAGACGGAAGCTGCGTGGACTAAACCAACACAGAGTGTTAGAAAACAAAAAAGAAGCAAAGCAAAACAGGAGAAGAAGCGAGGGTGGGCGGGTGCGAGGGGTGGTGGTCTTACATTTCGACGGACATTTGGTGGTGGAGATGAGAGATGTTCAACTATTTATTTTGATAAAAGTTGAGAGAGAGAGAGAAGAAAGAGAGGGTCCCAATTCGATTTGGTGCGTGTGTGTGTGAGACAAAAAAACTACCATGACACCCCTCCAGGCTCAGCCCAGCGCGCCACAGCACCAAATCCAAACCAAATTAACCAGAGATTCTTCAATTGAAGTTGCCGGTGCCCGCTTTGCGGTTGAGCTGGACCTGCCCAGAGTCTTACGGCCCCGCCGCCAGTCGCAGTTGGCACCTTTCTCGCATAATCCATTGGGTTAGGGCCATCTTTTTTGAGAAATCATAACAACAAACCCTGGAATTTTGGCCTTGGTTCTGTCTGTCTGTTTCCCTTCAAGTATTTCAGATCATTCATTTTTACAAGCCATAAAACAAAGCAATGGACGAGTCCGCTGGGTCTTCTCCGTTTGTGGATAACCCGCAGGACGTGCCGGTCAGTTTGCAGTCATCGCCGTTTGTGCGCAGTCCGGCGGCCGGCGGCGAAGTGACCAAGGACTCACCTCTCCAGAACCGCGGCAGCGGCGGCGGGCTGGCTGAAAACACTCCCCTAGGCCATCCGAAACTGGCAGATCACAGCATACTGGGTAGCGTGGGCCACCGCAGCGGGCTTCGGGGCAAGTCGGTTTTGAATCAGGTGTCGTCGCCAATTGTGGATAAAGAAGAGCAGACTATGCGCGAGCAGATTCGGGCTCTGCAGTTCCAGCTGGGGTCGCTCAAAGACGAGGCTGAGCTGTCTAAAGTGAGGTCGGAGCAGAAGGTGAGAGACCTGGAAACGCGACTAAAAGAGGAGGGCAAAAAGATTGATAAGCTGGAGTCGGACAAGTTGTTTTTGTTCAACAAGCAGAAAGAGCTGGGCGAGGAGCTGAGTGCGGCGAAGGAAGCGCACTCAGACAAGCAAAAGGAAAACGAGCAAACGATTCGAGATCTACGCCAGCAGGTTTCTGAGTACCAAGACTCCAATGCCAAATCAGAAGAGAGCTACCGCCAATTGCAGGCTTCTACAGAGCAGACGATCACCGAGCTCACGCTCAAAGCGAGCTCGTCTGCAAGTGGAGTTACCGATCTCTCCTATGAACTCGACCGAACGATCCACCTGCTCAAGGAGGAAAAATCACACGTTCTCGAGCTTGAAGAAGAGCGCGACGCCCTCCTATCTGAAATCAGCCGGCTGGAATCAAGCTTCAGGGACCAAGAGTTGTCCGAGCACTTCCAATCCGAGCTCTCACAGCAAGTGGCCTACATCAAAACGCTTGAAAACGATCTCAACAAAAAAGCAGCTCAAATCCAGTTTTTAGAAGACAACAAGGTGCTTGTCGAGGTCATTGAAGACGAAAAGGCGTCGCTACAAAAGAAGTTGGAGGGCACAGAGGAACTTCAAACCAAGCTCGTCGATGCAGAGCTCCAGATCATCGACCTTCAGTCGCAGCAAGACAAGTGGCTATCTTTTCTAGAAAAAGACGAGACGTACAGCAGCCCCGAAGAGATTGTGCGGGCGTTGATGGTCGAGCGGACTGAGAAAATCAATCTCATGGAAAAAGTGGGGCGCCTGGAAGCTGACCTGGCGGGAGCTGGGCCGGCTGCAGATGGCATGCGACTTGAAATAGACAAGCTGGCAGCTGAAATTGAGCAGCTGAATGATAAACTGGAAAAAGAAGTCAAGTCGCGACTGCGATATCAGCGACAAAAGGATCTGGCAGCGAGTGAAGCTCTATTTCTCCGGGGCCAGCTCAAGTCCTACGACACAGAAGAAGCAGTCCTACTCAAGAAAGACACGGACCCTTTGAAGGTGGAGCGGATAAAGGAGCTAGAAGGTCTGGTTGACAAGTACCGCGACGAAACGACTACCCTTGGCAAACAGCTTGACAAGCAAGAGGGCCATTTTGTAGAAATGAGCCCGCTCAAACGCAAAATTACGCCGTTCAGCTCTGACGAGCGGGTCTCCGAGCTGACCCGCAAAACGCGCACGCTGCAGACCGAGCTCGACAAGGCGCGTCTGCAAACAGATACCCTGGGCAAAGAGCTCGAGGCCGCCAAGCATCAGCTTGCCAAATCAGACAAGGTCAAAGCCACCAAAACGCGGATCCTGGAGCTCAAGGACAACCCAGCCGCCAAGCACGAGGCCGTGAAGCAGGCCATGCTGACGGCTCTCAAAAACGAAAACAAGGCTCTGCTGGCCCAAATCGAAAACCGGCCCCAGGAAAAAAACCGCAAGCTGGTGCCGTACTCGTCTCTGGAGGCCGTGCGGGCCGAGATGCGAGAGCTAAACTCCACGATTGCAGAGCAGGCCAAGCGCATGGACCGGCTCAAACAGGTGTTTGGCAAAAAGTCGCTCGAGTTCCGCGAGGCCGTGTTTGCGTTGCTTGGGTACAAGGTGGACTTGCTGCCCAACAAAAAAGTGCGGGCCACGTCGGTGTACGCGGCCTCGGAGGACGAGGCATTCACGTTTGTGCCAGACCCGAAAGCGAGGTCGTCGATGAAATTTGCAGGTATCGATGATGGCCCGCTGACGGCGCAGCACGAGAACCTGGTGTCGTTCTGGATCAAGGAGCGGCGGGACATTCCGTGCTTTCTAGCCGCACTCAACCTTGAGCTGTACGACCAAACCACCAAGGCCGCGCGGTTCTAAATCAGTTACGTCCAAGCTATTCCATTTTTTTTTTATATATATTTATATATATAATGAAGCTTCTTATGTTCATTCTCTTGTTGTCCCGACCCCCGGGCCATACAGAACTTACGGGTTATACGAGGACCGGCACCCAAAAATGCCGGTGAGTATCACAAGCCAGTGCCCTAACCACCGAACTGTTGTATATATTTCCCAGCCTTTGTTCCTCATATGATGGTGACTTATTCCATCCATCCGTTTGTTTGCTTCAAACTAGTTTCCACCCTTTGATCTCTTTCTTTTTGAAACTATTTTCAATCACGATTATCAACTATATTTATCTTGTGGTAGCGCTCGTGTGCAGTGTCGTCTTCTTCAAAATGCACCTTCCCCTCGTAGGAAGGCTCCGGATCCTGGAGTGGCCCGTGCTTCTGTTCTCGCTGGTGCTGGTGGTCATGGAGTCGATGCTCTCGGTTATCACGTCAATGCTACCGTCCTTCGTGATCCAGTTCTTTGACTCTCTCACGTCGCTCATTTTTTCGCTCTTCCCCGCCAGCGGAATTAACAAGCTGCTTGCCAACCCCGAGCTCGACGATATCGTCAACCACGTCAGCCAGGCGTTCGGATTTGTGGAAATGTGCCAGTACTTTGGCTACGAGGCCGAGGAGCATATCGTCAAAACGTCTGATGGTTACCTGCTGGGCATCCACCGGATCGGCGGGCCAAAGGGGTCTAACTGGCGGGTGAATCCGCCAGACAAGCCCCGCCCTGTGGTGTACCTCCATCACGGCCTGCTCATGAACAGCGAGATCTGGGTGGCCAACATTGACCAAAGCAAGATCCTACCCTTTGTGCTGGCCGACATGGGCTACGACGTCTGGCTGGGCAACAACCGCGGCAACAAGTACTCCAAGAAGCACGTTTCGCACCACCCGTCGTCCCAGGCGTTTTGGAATTTTTCCATGGACGACTTTGCGCTCTACGACATTCCCGATACCATAGAGTATATCCTGTATATTGTCAACCAGAAGGACCTGGTGTACATTGGGTTCTCGCAAGGGTCCGCCCAGGCTTTTGCCACTTTGTCGATCAATCCTGCCTTGAACAAGAAGGTCAAACTTTTCATTGCGCTAGCCCCTGCCATGGCCCCGCCCGGCCTCAGAAACGATATTGTGGATAGTTTAATGCGCGCTTCTCCGTCGTTGATTTATTTGTTTTTTGGCCGCAAGGCCATCCTCAAGTCGACCGCGTTCTGGCAGTCCATCATGTACCCACCTCTGTTTGTGCGCACCATTGACTATTCCCTTTCGTTTTTGTTCAACTGGAAATGTAAAAACATTGCATACCCCCAGAAACTGGCTTGCTACCCACACTTGTACTCGTACACCAGCGTCAAGAGTGTCGTGCACTGGTTCCAAATTATTCGAAGTGGGCGGTTCCACATGTACGACGACGAGTTCGAGAGCCCGTTTGTCAAGGACAAGCATTTCTACCGGGTGGCCCCGTTCCCGACGCAGAACATCATCACGCCCATTGTGCTGCTGTATGGCAAGACCGATTCGCTGGTTGATATCGACGTCATGCTTGCCGAGTTACCGCCAGGCACCATCCATATTGGGTTTGAGGGCCACGAGCACCTCGACATGATCTGGGGCCAAGACGTGGACAAGCTGATTTTCCCGTACATTTTCAACGCGCTAAGCCGGGTCTCGGCTGGCTCTGAAACCAGCACCCTAACGCCCGCGGGGGAGTCCAAGTTAATCGACTACCGCAAGTACCTAGAGACGCCGCCGTCGATGCGCGACATTAGCAACCTATCCATGTCGACCGCGAACTCCTCATCTGGGGCGCGGATGGGTGCAGGTGGTGAAGACGAGGACATGGGGATTCTGACGAGCACGCCGAAGCGGCCGAAGAGTCTAGCAGAGAGCACAATGTCGCACGAGGACCTGGCGAAGAAACTGTCTCAGTCGTTCTCGCATGGTGGCATTAACTTTGGAACCAGTGCGCCGGTGGTTGAAGTGATCAAGTCGCAGTCTACTTACGAGTAAGAAAAAAGACCTTGATCGTTTTTCCCCTGGTCTCTGTGTATGTTTTGTTACTGTTATTGTTTATTATTTAATTTCTCTTTTTTTAGCATGTATATGGGTCTAATGAATCGGTTATCTATGAATCCTTTTTCATGTTATACTTACAGAGATTCGAGAACAGAAAAGCTATTGAGCATCTAGATTACAGTGAGAGGCTATCTACAAGCAACAGCAGACTAACTATAAGTAAATTGATCTTGAAACCCAGATCAAAGTTATTTCGAACGTCTGTCTTGCTAATTATAATAGCAGGAAGGGCACTAGTGAAAATTGTCAGGGTTATACAGAAGTTGTCACAAAGGTCAGAGCAAAGGAATCATCAGCCCCAGAAAACCCGCATAAAGAGATTCCTACAACTCTCTCTATTGATCCTTCTTTGCTAGTGGCTTGTCTAGATAGATGGTTTTTTTTCTTTTTTTCAACCTTTTTTGGAGGTCTCCAAAGTTCCTCTCCGCTGCTGGATCACAAACCAAAACGGTGCCTTGCAATGAAACCATTAGGCTCAACAGCACCGTACCTTCTACATCAATCACCTCCAGGTCTTCTGTGGGCTTTCCCTGTCATGTACCCACCTCTTTAAACAAGCCCCTTTTGAGAAGCCTGAGGATGATGATGAGAAAGGGTACTCGGATGCGGCATATGACGCGGCGTATAGCCCAGGGTTTGAGAGTAGATACTGGGAGGTATTCCAAGAGGCGCTTGATTTTTGTGCACTTCCAAACCTAATGCGTGCTCCTTTAGACTGCCTACCGCTCAAAGTACCGTCCTCGAATGGACAAGCAAAAAACTAATCAATTGATTGTATTCATTAACAGCTCAATAGTTTCATTTCTAATGTGCCAAAAAAATAGGTATCACCAAAACGCCCTAGAAGCAGTTAGTTCAAATCAATGTAGAAATGTAGATTCAACTCATCTTTTTTTTGTAAAAAAAAAAAGAAGCAAACAAGATCCTTTGATTAAGCCCATGCCTTTCATCCCCTGGAATTCCAATAGCCTTGTCCATTCTTCTGAGTGTCCTCCAGACATGCCATATTTAGCATTGTACACTTCTCATACAGAAGGACGCTGGGTTTTCTGAACACCAGAAGAGATGAGGCAAGGCCGCTCCATAAACAAAGCTCCAGCAATTGAGTCTGCATGTTCGCTCATGCAATCCCCTACTTTCGCTAGGCCCAATTGTTCTCCTGTCCTTACTCGTGATATTCGCAACACTTCTGTTCTCCTATTGTCTATTCAGCCACCACACTTCACTCACGGAACGGAGTCTGTCTTCTCTCTTTCCCAGCGTGTTCGTCTCATTCCAACTGCAATTTCTTCTCCTTCTTGAGTGAGTCCAAGTGCCTGGTAGCCGGGCTTTTTTTTATCTTATTTTGATTTGACATTCATTCCAGCAATGCAAACAAAACGCCAAAAAAACTTGCCGCTGTACTGGAAAAAAAAACGCGTAAACAAACGAAACTTCGGGGGCTTGGCTTTCACGAGCATTTAGCTAACCACAGGTAGTGCTACACAAACCAAGCCCAGGGGTACAATGTCCATGCTGAATGCCCCTAATGGTTGTTTTTATGAGTTTTGGACTTGAGCCAAAGCTGGGTCCTTCCTGGGTTCAGAGAGCACTGCTTTTTTAATATGCTGTTCAGAGGAACAAACACAAGCAGCACTTACCAATGAGCATGTAGCTTTGAAGTTAGCCAGGGAGAGCCGTGCCACGTAATTCCAATTCTGTCTCTAAATGATGCTGGATCTCTCTACCTTCGCAGAAGCAGCAGCAGATAGATAAGTGACTCTAACCAAGTCTTGAGTGACTATCTGCTCGTCCCTAGTATTGAAACCACACAAGAGCATAAGGACATTGTTAGAGAAGAATCGGAACACAATTCTGCACATTTCTTGATTAAGCATAAGCGCCTTGCAAGTCTCGCTGCTACTTCATCAGCAATTCAAGGGCCACCTTGAAGTCCACTAGTCCAGGAATTGATGAACCAACATTCAGCTGTAGCCTAAAACCAAAAAAAAAAGTCACCAATAAAAAAAACAAAAAAGGGTGTGAAGTCTGTACGTCAGAAACCGACTCTTTCCATTATTAGACCGAGTCCTTCTGGAAAACCAGACAATTTTTCACACGAATTGAAATTGAGCAGTGTTTTTAAAACAAACATCGAGTCAGAGCGGGTTAATGACTTTGCGCAACGATACTACCGCTGCCTACTTCCAGTCTCTCAAATGCGGTCAGGCAATTGGGTCCAAGAAATATTCAGCGGTTCACTCCACCCGGGAGCGACGTACTGTGCGCAGAAGCCAAAGTTCGGGCAGTCAGAGGAGGGGGTATAAATGCCTTTGAAGGAGAAGAACGCTTTAACGATCAAGAATGAAACTGGCATCAGAACAGTTTGCTGGGTATATCGGAAAGTACGAGAGAGAAGACCTCAAGCGCGACGACCAGACAGGGTGTTGATCAGAAGTGCAAAATACGCGAAATACTCACGAACTAGAAACAAAAAAAAACGTAGCAGACCAAACTAGAAAGTGCAATCAAGGAAAGCTGAAATAAAAAGACATCAAGACAAACTCTGCTCAATACATGATGCTCCACGGCAAGACCAATTGAGATATACAGTAGAAGAAAGTATGGGCCTGTTGTCAAAGGAGTCGAGTTGCTCAAAGAAGGAAGAAAACAAAAAGGTTGGCGAAGTTTTCGAGTTGCCAATGTAGCTACATATTACTAAGAATCATTTGTTTGTTAGTCATACGTGAACATTGGTCAGTTTGCGAGCCAAACCTAGCCAGCAAACACTAATGACTGTAGTGAGAGTCATAGAAAAGCAACTATGTGGTTAAGGATTCAGGATAACAGCTCTGGAGAGAGCCAGTATGGATAAAAGTCTAGGTTTCAAGTGTTGTTGTTATCTATGTAATGCGCACGCAAGACAAATTGCATACAGCTCTCATTTTGCTAACACAACTACCACGGACACTTTTTTGAGAGAAAATCATAATTTTTAGAAGAAAAAAAAAAAAAAAAAAGAAAAAAAAGATTTCAAAAATAGATAGATAGATAATCAATTTAACGTCCTATGTAATAAACATCGAAGAAGACATGTTCTATATACTGGTCTGATACAGACAATAATACTAAGTAACGCAATGTCACGGCTTTGAAAATTCTCAGGCAGGCAATGGCGCTAGATTTCTCATGGACTTTATCCATGCACAGAGGGAAACCAACCTACTACCAGAACGCACCAATAGCGTCAGCAAGCTGGGGAAAACCGTTGTGAGCTTCCCATGTGGGTTAACCATTAAGATATCCTAATGGTTTTCAGCAAACTTAACTTTAAAAAATCTACAAAACTACATGAATATAGAGGAATCAAGCAACTTTTAGCTGTATTATTCAAAGTATGATAGGTATTTCTTTAAAAAAAATTGGCACTATGGCCGAGCGGTTAAGGCGAAAGATTAGAAATCTTTTGGGATTCTCCCGCGCAGGTTCGAGTCCTGCTGGTGTCGTATTTTTTTGCATTGCGCACAGTATTGACTTATGGCTTTTTGTCATTGTGGTTTGAGGCTCAAAGTTCTTCACAGTGAAGTCAAGCTGATGAAAATATTCTCTCTGTGATTATCAAGTTCCTAGGCTGCTGTAATTTCCCTTTGCTGAGAGCTAAGGTTTTGCGAGGTTCAGTCCTGTTGATACCCACATTTGGAAATTAAGGTCACAAAACCTTACGCTTGAAACAATGATTCAGCTCATATCGTCTTTCAGCTGCTGATTGTGATATAGAAAATCTGAGATCTATATAAATACTTGTCGTTGCTGCTCCAAAGCTTTGCCAGTTGTTTCTTCTGCGCTCAATTCTTCTGTCTACCATGAAAGTCTCTTTCACAATTGCAGCCGCTATAACTGCTGGTTCAGTTTTAGCCGCAGAAGCCGAATCCAGCGTTCAAAACGTCATTGCCTCACTGCAGTCCCAATATGGGACCAACGCAGACCTTAAATCCTAGGCCGAGTATGTGTCTACGCACGAGTTCACTACTCCCACTGTGGTCGCGTCGTACTTGTCTAAGCTTGCTACTGTCACCGATCCTAGGGTGCTCCAAGCCGCTCTGACTGATGCCCCGACCAAAGAGATTGACGACTTTGTGAGCCAGTACTACCCTGGTTCTATCTTGGCGGTTGTAAGTTCTCTGACCTCCCAACACACTTCTCACAAGCCAACCGGTGCTGTTACGGAAAAGGCTATTTCCAATGGCGTCGCTCATTCTGCCTTGCCATTTGGGGCTATCGTGGGCTTGTCAGGACTGATAACTAGCCTGATCTTGCTGTGAGCAAACCCAAACGCTTTGGCTGATTGTGCTTGTTGACTTTAATCAAATATTTTAATAGAAATCATTGAGACTGATGAGCCATTTTGAAGGATCACATCTACGGGAGGGTTCAGCTGGCTTTATGGTACCTGGCTCTAGTTGTCGTTTGTTATATGTGAAGTAATCTGGAGGTCCATTTACTCCGGATATGTTAAGCTGTAGCTTGATAAGCTCTGCAAGTATCAATTAGTAATTCATAAACCATGTCATTAAAGACTACCACGTTACCCAGTAGGGCCATTATCAATGTCATTCTTGCGTACCATTGAACAAAAAAAGAATTTCGTCAAAATGTAGTCTATATGAGGCCAAAGTCGTGGAGCTGGAAGGGTGCAAGATCTTAAAAAGTGAAATTTACATAGTAAATTGGTAGTTTTTTTTTGATCCCCCTATAGAAGAAAAAGTCTCTGTAAGCACCCACTCATCCATGACTAAGCTTTTTTTTGATTAGAGGATCTATATAAAACCATAGAAATAAATTGGTGTACCGAGCCCTAAGCCTCAACTCACCATCCATTTTGCCTTTCGACGCGAGGACAGTCAACGGCTAGTTCTATCAGCTTTTTACAATTTTTTCATCGTCTTTTTGATGGCGGAGCTTTCTAGGCGTGATTGGCGGGTTTCTTTGCAATGAAACTGGCGAAGCGGCCATCAACTGCCTCGCGGAAACGCGTCTTGAACGTGGAAGAAGAATCGTCTCAGGATGAGGCTATCGACCCTGTAAGCACGAAACGAACCAAATTGGACGTCTGGGATCAGGATGACGATCTACCAGACTCGCCAAATGATCTAGGCTCAAAACGAGAAGCGGCAGTGCGTCGATTACAGACTGTTTGGGACAGCATTATAGCAAGGTACAGCGAACCCGAGATGGTGGCCCATGCCGACATTATAGACTTGGAAACAGGAACGATTGTTCAAGACAACGGCCATTTGGAATCACTGGAGCTATATGAAGAAAGTCTATGGGCTCAGCAAGACGTGAGGCGGAACGGGTCAATGCAGCCAGAGGCAACAATGTTCAAGTCCATCTTGGATGTTCCAACCGAAGAAGATGAGGAGCGCGAAGTCATTGAAATTGATGATTTGACGGAAGAAGAGGAGCTCGATGATAATGATTCAAGCAGCGATGATGCCTACCTTTGTACCCTTGGCCTCGATGAAACCGAACTTGAAACCAGGTCCAGCCCCAGCCAAATTCCCAACGTCCGGGCTCAGATGTCGCGGAAAATTCGCCAATTACAGGACTTTGAACGGAGCAAAGTTGAAGAGTTTACGAACTACTCTGCGCTGCTGCTTCCATTGTCGAACTCTGTTGAAAACAATGATATTAAAGGTTCGACATCAGAACAAATCTTTGAAAATAGATTCATGAACTTTTTCAATCAAAAACACAACAGTCCAAATCCACTTGGCTTGTTCCATGAAGCAGATACGGCTGCACAGCGTTTGAGTCAAATCACCTAGATCTGTCCAAAGAGCACGATAGGTGGGGCACACAATTAGCGATGCGACAGACATCAAACGGCGTTGAATGTCATTCCGGCGGCCGCTCTATTTAATTGGCTCTGAAGATCAGAGCGTATTTCTAAATAGGTTATGGTGGTTGTTCCATCTTGTACACTTTAAGCAAGGGTTGCGTAATGTGAAGATGTTTTAAAGGTCAAATAGACAGCTTTAAACTGAAAGGTATCCAAATACCATCATATCTGTCTAAAATATTATATAAAAAAAGACGACTAGTTGTTCTTCTTCTTTTCTCTCTTTTTCTTGGTTTTTTTTTCATGATTTGCATTTGATCTTCAACGTAAAGCTGCTGGTTTAGCTTGCCTCTTGATCTTTAAATCGTCCCTTCACTGAAAACAAAAAAAAGCGTTTGCACCTCCTGGCGACCGTTTTACCGCTTACATCTGAGGCTGTGTATTTTTCGTGTTTAGCCCATATTTAAGCTTGTCGAGTTCTTGTTAGTGCGTGTTTGCTTGAGCTTGAAACTACAGAAAAGGCTGGCCCCTTTCTTGCCCCTGATAGCTACATTCTCATAGATATCCTCAACTATAGACCTCTTCCACCACAGCGCTCATCAAAATGGCCCTGTTGAACCGTGACAACGATCCGACAACAACTCTTCTAGTAAGGCAATATGGATTTTAAGAAACTCTGTATTCTAACGAGACTTCTAGAACTTCCTCCAGGACTCTTTCAAGTCGTAAGTCCCTGAATATCTAATTTAAGGGTAAACTCCCAACAGGGGCAGGATCCACTAACCGTTATGTAAACAGGGCCCAATACACAGCAAAGTCTGTACTCGCTGGTCTGATTTTCAGTTTAGGAGGATCGGTGATTCTGTTCGTTGCATTTTGCTTGATCCGACCGCGAAATAATGTTGTCTACGCGCCTAGGATCCGATACGATGAGGGCAAAAAACCGGAGTTGCTAGGCAATCACCCTCTTACATGGATCAAGCATGTGTGGCATGCCAAGGAGCAAGAGCTGGTCGACCACGTTGGAATTGACGCTGCGCTGTACGTACGGTTCATGCGTATGTGCCGCAACATGTTTTTGATCTTTACCGTCATCGGGTGTGGAGTTGTGATTCCGATCAACGTAATTTACAACCTCAAGAGCCCGCTGGCAGAAAAAGCGTCCAAGTCGGACGCATTCTTTCTGATGACGCCAACACTCATCTTTGGAAACCCGTTATACGCACATGTTGTAGTTACATGGGTGTTTGACCTTGTGATATGCTACTTTCTATGGGTCAACTTTAACAAGGTGATCGAGCTGCGCCGCAACAAGTTTATGAGCGAAGAGTACCAAAACGCTCTGTTTATGCGATCTTTAATGGTGACAGAAGTGCCCAAGAAATATAAATCCGATGAAGGCCTTGTAGCACTTATGGGCAAGCTTAAGGTTAGTCGGCCCATCCAAAATGCGAGTGCTGGCCGCGATGTTAAGGTGCTATCGAATCTTATAGCAAAACATGAAGCCACAGTTCAACAACTGGAATCAGTGCTTGCAAAGTATCTCAAATACCCAGAAAAGCTGCCTGCACAGCGACCGATGTGCAAGCCTTTCAAAGACGACAGAGGGCGAAATGGTGGGTTTGGCCACGGCAAGACTGATGAAATCGATTACTTGTGCGGGCGCATGGAACGACTAGAGCGAGAAATTGAAGAAGCTCGTAACATGATTGATAATAACAAAACGCTTCCTTATGGCTTTGTATCGTACGAAACAGTTGAAGATTGTCATACTGTTGCCAAGTCGACTCGCCGCAAGCGACGAGGCAAGTTGAACTGCACAATGGCGCCACGACCGCAAGATATCATTTGGAGCAACATTGTGCTGACTCGGTTTGAGCGTGGAAGCAAACAGAAATGGGGCAATTTCTTGTTCATATGTCTATTGGTTGGCTGGATCATTCCAAACGCATTCATGGGTACTTTCTTATCGCAATTGAGTCGAATCGGTGCGTTGTGGGCACCATTCAACATGTTTATGAACAACTACCCAGTGCTGTTTTCAATTGTTCAAGGTGTAATAGCTCCCATGGTCACATCGCTCATTTTCCTGATTCTACCTGCCTTGATGCGCAGAATGGCGCAGTCCCAGGGCAAAGTTACTAAGCACGAGCGCGAAGTAGACGTTACAAAGAAGCTGTACACGTTCTTTGTGTTTAATAACTTGGTGGTGTTTACAATTTTCAGTGTAGCATGGAGTGGTATCTCAACGATCATTACGCTGATCCGAAGCGGAGAGAATCTTACGTTCCAGATTGTCATTGACAGACTGGATCTTCCTCACCAGCTGTCACAAGCAATTCTAGGAGTGTCGTCATTTTGGGTCATGTACATTTTGCGTGTAAACCTGGGTGCGGTGCTGGATCTATTGCAGCTGGTCAGTTTGATCTGGCGTGGATTCCAACGTAACTTTATGTCACCAACGCCGCGCGAACTGATGATGTGGAGCGGTCCGCAACATTTTAATTTTGCAGCGTACTACAACTGGCTGCTCTTCTATACGACAATTGCTCTTTGCTTTGCTATGGTACAGCCTTTGGTGCTGCCAGTGATTACACTTTACTTTTCGCTAGACTCCATCTACAAGAAGTACTCTTTGATGTACATCTTTGTGACCAAGGCTGAGTCAGACGGTTTGTTTTGGCCATTTTTGTTCAACGCATTTCTCTTTGCAACAGGCTTAGGAAATGTTGTTCTTTTTGCTGTTGTGTGGGTTCAAGGAGGCTGGCGAATCGCCGTGATTCTAGCTCCACTGCTGCCGCTACTGATTATCTTCAAGCTGTGCTCTCGCCGAGCCCACAACGACCGGTTTTACTACTTCATACCGACACCAGAGGAACAGGAACAAATGATGGCCATTCGCACCCGGACCAACTTGAGTGACATTTCACACCACGCGCTGGCGCGTCGGTACCGCAACCCGGCCATCACCAAGAAACTCATGGTCCCTATGGTACATGCCAAAGCGCAGCACATTCTTCCTGAGATTTGCAACATTAACCACTACGATCGGGACGAAGCTGATCTGGAGACGGCATTTGTTGGTATGGATGAGAGCTTTGAGCACAAAATTACAAAGGGTCAAGAATACACAGAGCATGGTGCAAGTGATAACAAGGCGGGCATTACAAAGGTCAGAAATTCAGTTAGTGGAGGAGGTCTTAAGTTTGATATTGTGGAAGAGACGGACATGACGTATGAGCATTACAAGGAGATCGAAAAGGCACGTATTGCCACTCCGTTCAATCCAAGTTTGACAAACGGCAATGCCAGTTCTCAAACTCTCGAAGGCTTAAACAGAACTATTACTATACCACCAGTACCTGAAGTTCCAAAAGAGTACCAGCGTCAACATAGTAACAACAGTTCCGACACAGCTGTGTCTGATTCTGGGCATGGCGAGCTCGATAGGTCGGTCCATCACATGACATCGCGGGACTCGCTAGTTCATTACCCTCAGCCCGTGCCACGAACTGACTACTTTGACAACGATGAGACCGGGTCACTTTCGGATTCATACTATCGAGGTGTGAATTTCCACAACCCATACACAAATGGTTCAATCAACATTGCGCCGGCTAGTAACTCAGGAGGCGGCCGTTTATACTCTAACATTCATGACGGAAACAATGATAACAATGCAACCAGACAACAGCAGGCGCAGGCTCCGCCAGCAATGAATCACAATCAGGATAATCCATATCTTACTGATCCAGGATACAACCCATATACACAGCGGTAGATGGGGTCTTGGATTTTCTTCCACTTTAGTTGTTTTTATCGTTTACTTAGTTATCAAAACCTGTACACTCTCTTGTCCATCAAATGCCGTTAATCTCTCATTGAGATTGTTCTTGGCCAGAATTGCAAATTTGCGTAGTTGAACATCAGGTGAGAAGAAGCTGTAGGGTGCGTTGTGTGGTAGAATTAGCTTTTTGTGACACACGTACAAAAACAATTGACCTCATGGACTTGAATCGAAGAAACTTAAGCTCAAGACTTTAATTAAAACCAATTAGGCTATCTGAAGCCTATGAATACGCCCAGATTTTATAGAAGAAGCATATAAATGAAAGACAATCCCACTATAGATTGGCGGGGCGTCCGCCTCCAGGTACAAGATCCAGCTATGGTCAGCATTGTTGGAATGCTATTGTCTGCCATTTCTATTTCAATTCTTTTTAGACTTTACAATCTTATTCTTTCAAATATTGAGATCTCACATTTTATTTATTTATTGACATGATTGTCTGAGCCCAACAGCTTGGCCAAGTGAAGCCCAAAGACGATTGCAACTATGATACTCACAAACAACAACGACAGCAGCAGAAGTCCCCACAGTTTCGAGCTTTAGTTTTTCGTAAACTGCCAAAACGAGATTGCCACTCGCTGCTTGGAAATTGAAACACAGTCCTGCCGACCGAAAAAAAAGGTTCTTAGAATTCGAAGGTGCTATAATTCTTCGCTTATCCTTAATTATTGTTGGCAATAATTTGCTTTACTTGGTAGTTGTATACCAATTTAAAATACACCATATGATTATCATCAACTTGACCATCTCAAAGCATATATATAGTTGGGTGCAAGAGCGCTGTCGATAGCTATAGGTCTTTTATGCAAAAAAAAAAAAAAAAAAAAAAAAAAAATCAAAATGGAAATATATATATTAAGATACGTCAAGATCGATTCCATGCGTATTTGGGTATCCATGGCTGCAGATGCAGCAGCCATGGCCAATCGATTCAGAATCATGGTACGTACCATACGTAGCAGCATGCAATTGTAGCCATATGCATTAGAAATTAAACGAAAGCAAGCAAGATTCAGAAAAGCCCAAACTCTTATATATTATAATTATAAATTTCAAAAAAAAAGCCTTTTGAATAGTATAGTTGTAATTGCAATGCCCATGGATGCATCTTGTGAAATTTATAGTTGAACATAATTATGGGTCTCATACTATCGGCTCTATAGTTGGTGTGGGCTCTGAGCTCAATCTCCATCTAGATATATATTTCCAGTACTCTGCCTCTTGTGACAGAAAAGCTGCTCGCTAGAGTTCTCGATATCGGCTACTCCCTGATATCTCCCTAATTAATTAAGCTTCTTCTTAAACCGGAGTTTTTAGCTGGAACCCATCTTGATACTACGTTAACCTTGCCATTCGTGCTTACCACTTAATTTGTCAACTCATTTAATAACCATGGCAGGCTAGCGGGATAATTTGTTAGGCTGAAAAAGGTAAATATAAGCATTATATTTCAGTCTACATATCGGGTCTGCATATATATCATGGCAGCTCTATATAGCTCTAGAGACATATATATATATGTAATTACGTAGACTATATATATATACGGACTAGGAATGCAAATGTTATGGACGTTATAAGTCTACCCCCAAGAAGAATACGAGAAAAGTTTTATAATGTCATATGATATCTTTTATAAGGCGCAGGTCATCTTGAGATCTGCTCAGGTAATGCTTGGATGTTGTTCCACCCGGGTCGAGTTTATAATATATATATATATATATATATATATATATATCTGATCTCACGAATCTAAACAGCCTCGTATAACATGTCCAAAACTTGTCAATAACTATAGGTGAATCGCAGCGTCATAGCGTGACAGATCTTTTGAACGCGTCCTCAACCCAGCTGCGAGTAAAATAATTCTTGTCATAGTTTATAATCCTATATTAACGGCTTTAGGTTCCAGAACTCCAGAAGTTACGCGCTTTGACGAGTACTACATTGCTCCACCTCAATTGGCTGTTCCTAGCTAAGCTTAATTACTCTCCATATATGGCTGAACATTGAACGTGGAGCCAAGCTTGAACCTATTTGTTAATGCGCATCGTACATCTTTTGTTCTGCATATGCACAGGCATACTCAAGATTTGGATCTAGACGTCTTATAACAAATTAATTCAGGACATTGCAAGCAAAATGCTGCTTTGAGCCTATAATACTTCTTTAAGGAAAAACATGAACTATCATGTAAATGAAATAAATAAAAATGCATTATATATTCATTTAAATCTTCTCTTTCTTCACTTCTGATCAAATCTTCAAACCATATCTCCATCATGCTGCGCTTGCTAGGATTCATGCTATCTCTGTTGAGTTTGGCTCCTCAACTGACGCTGGCCTTGCAAGGCCCTTCGAAAAGCATAAACGCACGAAGCCCGTTACATTCAGATCAAATCGCCGCGAAACGACACTACCTCGAATCTAGAAACTTCCTTAACTGCTCAGTCTGTGCTGTTGAGATTCCACCAATTGCTGCCGTCTGCGGGGATGCTTACAGCCCAGAATGGTATTACTCTTGTGTGTGCGATCCAGAAGGCTTCCTCCAGCTCTATTTCAGCAAGTGCTCGCTATGTTTTCCCAGCAGTTCCACGAGTTCGCGCAATCCATCACAGACTGGGATTATCTATACCGGTAACGAGTTGTATGATATTTGGATCAACGCAGTGAACTATTGTAGACAAGGCCCGCCAGCTTCGATAGTTCTGACCACCACCAGCACAAGTTCTTCATCGACGGATCTATCAACAATGCCACCAACAGATTCACAATCAACTACAAGCGCGAGTTCCACCGGTAGTATAAACCCAGACTGTATCAACTTCTGTCGTGCAAATATTCCAATGGCTTTTTCCGCCTGCTCAACGATTACCAGTCCGCAGCAGTACTACACTTGTGTGTGCGATGTTGACGGAACTTTGCAGCAGTATGTCAGTAGATGCTCGTCATGTTTTCCGAGTGGATCAGGCAGCTCAGTTGCAAATCCTTCACAAACAACTGTTGCACATTCAGGAGACAACTTGGTTGACATTTGGTTAAACGTAATCAGTTTTTGCAGAGCCGGCCCGCCAAGTAGCAGCAGCATAAACATGACATCAGTATCCTCGACTTCAACAACATCTTCTTCAGTTTCACAATTAAGTTTCACAGAGTTCTCTAGTGACAGCTTCAACCCCGACTGTGTTATATTCTGCCCTGCTTCCATTCCAATTGCGTTTGCAGCCTGTATTATATTCTCTTCCCCTCTGCAGTATTACACTTGTGTGTGCGATATCGATGGAACTTTGCAGCAGTATTTCAGTAGATGCTCATCTTGTTTTCCGAGTAGATCAGGCAGCTCAGTTGCAAATCCTTCACAGACTGCTGTTGCACATTCAGGAGACGACTTGCTCGACATTTGGTTAAACGTCATCAGTTTTTGCAGAGCCGGCCCACCTAGTAGCAGGAGTCTGAGCATAACATCCTCGACTTCGACAACATCTTCTTCAGTTTCACAGACAAGTGTCACAGCGACCTCTAGTGGCAGCTCAAATCCCGACTGTTTTACATTCTGCCCTGCATCCATTCCAATTGCGTTTGCAGCCTGCGGGATGATTTCTTCCCCTCAGCAGTATTACACTTGTGTATGTGATGTTGACGGAACTTTGCAGCAGTATTTTAGTAGATGCTCATCTTGTTTTCCGAGTGGAGCAGGCAGCTCAGTTGCAAATCCTTCACAAACTGCTGTTGCACATTCAGGAGACGACTTGCTCGACATTTGGTTAAACGTCATCAGTTTTTGCAGAGCCGGCCCACCTAGTAGCAGGAGTCTGAGCATAACATCCTCGACTTCGACAACATCTTCTTCAGTTTCACAGACAAGTGTTACAGCGACCTCTAGTGGCAGCTCAAATCCCGACTGTTTTACATTCTGCCCTGCATCCATTCCAATTGCGTTTGCAGCCTGCGGGATGATTTCTTCCCCTGAGCAGTATTACACTTGTGTGTGCGATGTTGACGGAACTTTGCAGCAGTATTTTAGTAGATGCTCATCTTGTTTTCCGAGTGGAGCAGGCAGCTCAGTTGCAAATCCTTCACAAACTGCTGTTGCACATTCAGGAGACGACTTGCTCGACATTTGGTTAAACGTCATCAGTTTTTGCAGAGCTGGCCCTCCTAATAGCAGAAGCCTGAACATGACAGCAATATCCACGACTTCAACAACATCTTCTTCAGTTTCACAGACAAGTGTTACAGCAACCTCTAGTGGCAGCTCCAATCCCGACTGTTTTACATTCTGCCCTGCATCCATTCCAATTGCGTTTGCAGCCTGTGTGATGATTTCTTCCCCTCAGCAGTATTACACTTGTGTGTGCGATGTCGACGGAACTTTGCAGCAGTATTTTAGTAGATGCTCATCTTGTTTTCCGAGTGGAGCAGGCAGCTCAGTTGCAAATCCTTCACAAACTGCTGTTGCACATTCAGGAGACGACTTGCTCGACATTTGGTTAAACGTCATCAGTTTTTGCAGAGCTGGTCCGCCAAGTAGCAGGAGCCTGAACATGACAGCAATATCCACGACTACAACAACATCTTCTTCAGTTTCACATACAAGTGTTACAGCGACCTCTAGTGGCAGCTCGAACCCCGACTGTGTTACATTCTGCCCTGCTTCTATTCCGATAGCTTTTGCAGCCTGTGCTATGCTTTCCACCCCTCAACAGTATTACACTTGTATGTGCGATGTTGACGGGATGCTCCAGCAGTATTTCAGCAGATGTTCTTCATGCTTTCCAATCCGAGCTGGCAGCTCTGTAGTAAACCCATCACAAACAGCTGTTGCACATTCAGGGGACGACTTGCTCGACATGTGGCTGAATACGATAAGTTTCTGCAGAGCTGGCCCGCCGAGTAGCCTGAGCTTGACCAACACGCTGTCATCCAACACAGGTTTCTCTAGCACAGGTGGTTCAATAATCCAATCGACCGCTTCGCAGTCAAATGAGGGCGCAGTTACCACTGCAAGTACAACAGGCAGTTCTAACTCTCTTTCCACGCCTTCTAGTATCTCTGCTCCTTCCCTGTTACTTGGCAATTCCACTGCGTCTTCAGGAGGCTCCTCATTATCTTCACCATTCCTTTCGTCCACCTCTTTAAGCGGCACAACGTCAAGCAACGCTACTCTCAGCGGCGCATCCCAAATCTCAGGCTCTTCTCTCAGCAGTCCAACCTCAATATCAAATTCAATTACCTCGTCTTCTTCTGGCTCCTCAACAAGTGGATCAAGTGCAGCTAGTGCGTCTGGGTCAAGCTCCTCAGGTAGTGCCAGCCAGCCCACGAATTCTCAATCAGCCTCTGCAGGAGCTACCCCGTCTTCACCTGCGCCAACTTCAGGATCAGGAAACACCACAGGAAATGGATCAGGTAATGGATCATCTGGAAACGGTTCCGGATCTGGAGATGCCTCTGGATCTGGCTCTGGATCTGGAGATAACGGTTCATCCGACCCCAATTCCAATGGCAACTCCAACAATAATCCGAGTAGCGAAGGCAACAACAACAATAACGACCCCAGTAATGATTCCAACAATACGCCTCCTACGAGTTTATCATTCCGCCCCTCTTTTGTCATCACCCGCTCTCCTCCTACTTCGTCATCTACTGGTTTCGCACCGGTGACAAAGTTTGTATCCAACCTTGCTCTGGCGGCCATTTTAGCTATCTTCGTCTAAAAGTCCATCGAGACACAATCTAATAATAATAATAATGAGCACATGGCACCATCAGCCGCCAACCTTCACGAACGTCAACAAAGGCGTTAAATTTAACCTCCATATATCCTTGTTTATTCTGTATCAATTGTTTTTAGTTTTTATTTTTGTTTTCTTCTCAGTTTATTTGAAATGTTACGTTAATTCTCTTCACCTCGATCACAGAGCTTTTAAACCTGCTGTTTTGAACTTGACGTCGTGTTGGAATATTTCCATGTTTATTTTATTCACTGCATATTATGCCTCTAATTTTGATAATATTATCACGGAAAAAGTGCGCGGCTGAAATAGTTAGGGCTAAAGCCCTAAGTGAATAGTCACAACTGAATTATCTCATCAGTCTCAATATAACTCTTATGTGAGTAATTATCAGCACCAACAGTTAACAATCTATCCATCTGCAGTGCTTACACAACCATTATCACAATCATTACATCAGCCCCATAGCTGGAATTCCATAGACTCAGAAATCCTGCACACTCTTTTCACCTTCTCTTTTTCCCTCCTGTTCTTGAAAACCCTTCTCACGCCAACCCTTCACGGTTTTTCTACAGACATCACCACACAACCCTTCGACAACAAGATGACCGCCGTCCGGACTAAGCAGATTGGAGGAGTAAGTTGAATGACATGCTATTCGCCTGTGTGTATGAGGTATCAGCGTGTGACTAGATTGGATGGTGGACGATAGACTTGACAACGATCATGTTGACGACAACTGAAATTTGACCCCGGAATAGTTTTCGACTGAAATATTCAATCTCAACTATAACTTATCGACAGTAAATCATTCCTTTTCGACGTTATTTTTGAAAGATGAGTTTTCGCCAATGATAAATCGACTCTGCTTCAACCTTTTGACTACCACCATCATTCGATCCAGGCACATGCTCTATCCTACACCGTACTTAGCAATCTGTTTATCAATGTACTAACATCTCATATAGGCCAAGAACGGTTCAAGCCGATCTATTCCTGAGGCCAAGGCCCAGAAGTGGTACCCTGCCCAGCCTGCCCCTACCCCCAAGAAGGCCCGCAAGAGCGAGAGACCCCAGAAGCTCCGTGCTTCCCTGGTCCCTGGTACCGTTCTGATCATCCTTGCCGGTCGCTTCCGTGGCAAGAGAGTTGTCTACCTCAAGGCTCTTGAGGACAACACTCTGCTCGTTTCCGGCCCTTTCAAGGTCAACGGTGTCCCTCTCAGAAGAGTCAACGCCCGCTACGTCATTGCCACCTCCACCCGTGTCTCCGTCGACTCTGTCAACACCAAGAAGTTCGACGTTGCCTACTTTGCTCGTGAAAAGGCTGCCAAGAAAGCTGCCACCGAGGAGGAGTTTTTTGGCGACAAGGTCCAGAAGAAGGAGGTCAAGGCCGAGCGTGTTGCTGACCAGAAGGCCGTTGACTCTGCTCTCCTTGCCGAGATCGCCAAGCAGCCCCTTCTCAAGAAATACATTTCCTCTAGCTTCAGCCTGAAGAATGGCGACAAGCCCCACCTCCTCAAGTTCTAAACGGTTTTTTTATGTCTGTTTGCTAAATTGTTACATATTAATCTAAAAAGTCACTGAGAGAACCCTTTGAGTCTCCCGAGCATGAGCATGGTACATGAAGAATTGTAGATCAATTTCTAACAAAGTGAATCGTATTTTCATTTTTGTATGAAAACCATTTCAAGACCATGTCCTTTAAATCCGTCATGTGATTTGTAAAGCTGGAGTAGGCTGGAGACTATTTGCATTAACTGCTAACTATAATATTATGATCAATTAAACAGAGAGTCTGAAGAAGGAATCACTTGAAAAATTTTTTGAATCTATTCTTCTTATCCTTCTCCTTTGCATATTGGGAATTCGCAGAGGCTTGCTGAGCAGTTGAATTGCCTGCCTGTGGTGCCACCTTACCCTTGACGCCAGGTGCTGACGCTGCGGGAGTAGCTTGTGCTTTCTTGACTTCGCGGTCAGATTCATACAAGTGCTTGGGCGCCGAAGTTGGAACTGGCTTGTCTTCAGGGAGATCCAGACGATTGCGCGGCATGGTAAGTCGGCGCAGACTGTCCAAGAACTTATTAGGCGACGTGAAATCTGTGCCACCAACAATGATTTCCTTATTCATAGTGTTGGTTTGGCTCAACTCGTAGCAAGACCGCGTTTCAGAGGCTGTCATTCCGCCTGCCATAAACACAAAGATACGTTGCTTGACAGCGCCCTTGTTGGTTGGATTGGCCCAAGTTGCGATTTGTCGCTGGCTTCGCAAAGACCCGCTCTGGTAGTCTCCGGAATCTTCGTCTTCTGTTGGCTGATCTTTAATGTAAGGAAACATCGCTGCAGGTAGTTTGCCCTGAGCCAGGAGCTTTACAATATTGTATACTCCAGGAACGTACCGGGACGATGCCATGCAGTCTCCACCTAGCTGAGAGTCAAATCGAGTGGGCAACTGATCTTTGGAAGGACGATCTCGCGGAGATGATTTGAGTAACGGAGCGCCCAGTTTTTGATAATAGCTGTAGATTCCAACCATTTCCTCGTTAGACAGGTTGCAATGGTGTAGCAGTTTAATGTAGTCAGCCTCGACCAAACCACCTCTGTAGATTCCGTACAAAATGATGAGTCGCACTTTATCTCTAGGGGCTAGTCGCTCATCTGCTAGTGTCATTACCACAGTCTCGGCAACGCCCTTAGCCTTGGTTTTCTCATCCTGCATACCAGTTGCACAAACCTGCTCGACCTCAGCCAATTCAATCAGATTTCGCTGTTCAACTTGAGCCATGCACTCTGATGCCATGGCAATGTGGAACACATATCGAGCACGCTGTTCATTAAAAGAAGATAATCCCAACATCATATCCTTCAAGTCCGTGACCTTGGCTTCCTTACTTGCGTCTGCCAAATGCGGATTCTCTTTTTTCAGTTGTGCTAGTTTCTGCCCCAACTTTTCTCCCGTAGTACCAATATGAGCATGCCTAGATGACACCCATTCAGGATCCTTGTCGGATAGTTTGCCAAGCTGCTGTTGCTCTTTTCCCTGAATGTTTTCCATGTAAGAATACTCCCGCCAATCTTTCATATCCAGCAAGTCATATGCAATTGCTTGGTATGTAAATTCGTGCAGCAAAGGCGCAATCCAGTCCACTGCTCTATCAAGAATCAAAAATACTGCTCTGGGTCGCTTTTCACTGGTATCGGGGAAATTCGCATGGTCTCGTGCGTACCTGTCGAGTTCATTCTGGAACTCTCGAGCAAGCATATATGGCAGCTTGCGTAAATTGTGGTCGGTCTTGTCGGCATTGTAGAATCTAATAATTGGGTACTCGCCCAGAGTAGCACAGACCGACACAAGTTGCAACGCTATCTTGTGCAGCGCTCCTGTCAACAAGTCCATGCAGCTCTCGTTATAGAATTTCTCCAATGCATAAGGATCACCAAGTGAAAAAGTATGAGACTCCATAGGCTTAAAGTCGATGCAAATTTCCTGCATTGAGCGCAAGTGTCTGCCGATAGACGAATTCAGGACCTTTCGCTCGATGCTCCCGTTGAACCCAGATGAAAAAAAGATGTGAGCGCCAGCATAGCGTGGCGGCACCTTCGTGTAATCTGCCGCTATGCATTCAATGTTGTAGACAGTTGGTTCCAATATGTACACCACCTCCATATAGCTTTGGTCTCCTCGTCGGGCGTCAATGATTTCAATACCTAACCAGTCAGCCTTATTCACTATGCCAAGATCTAGACTTACTCGACACATTTCTATTCAAAATTTCACTGTCCTCTACGATATCGCGGATCAGTCCACGCACGTAGTTATCGAGTACCAAAGCTTTGTACTAGACGGGGGTTAACGCTACGTGGAGTTTCAAGACCAAAAAACTTACCTTGCTGTCCGGCTGAACAGAATCCAAAACATGGAAAATTTCTAAAATATTTTAGAAATGGGTTCAATGAAATTCGCAAGACTTACTCCTCTTGTAGTACTCAGAGAGAGCTGAAAGCGACATGGCGATGGCAAATTAGGTCAGGCTTAGTCGGAGATTAAAGCAATGCCCCACACAGTAAACCGTATAAGAACTCAGCTGAAACAACAGCAATAGAATCAACGAGACAACACTGAAGAAACCCCGGGCACTTTGAGCTTCTCGTTGATGTTGGCTGGTGGTGATGTTGGGGAAGAAGAAATCAAATAGTGAGGGTTCAATCTGTTGTTTAATTCCAAGCCACTCCCAACTGAGGTCAAATAAGAGCAACGCTCACCACATCGATGGCAGCGATGGTGTTACGACAGTAGCGGTAAAAATAAACTGCTAAATCTTTTGGCAATATACAGAGGAGCAATTGTACCATGAAGAAAGCATGGTCCGCAAGTCAATGCGCCTAGCAGACCGGATCATGGCCACCATGCCCTATGCCGGTACCTACACCCTGAACAATGCAGCCAGCGCTGGCAAAAAATGGGAAGATCAAGGAATAAAGAACCGGAATCATATTTAGATTCTTTCTCAATGCCAGCCCTATCGGCTCAACAGCTTTGAGGGTCTACAATTTGGGGACTCTCGTTCTGTTGCCTACGCTCAATTCCGCACTGAACTCCATTCGGGTCTCGCCAAAGTACCTTCAACATGCTATAATCTTAATAGCAGTGATCTGGCCATTTATTCTCAGCTGCCTATCAAGCAAAAGCTTTCAGTCTTGCTTTTCAGCTTCTCATTCTATCCTCAAAGCCCATCAAGTCCCGCTGACAAAGTTTTTACATTATCATTCGCCTAGCCCTCATTATTTTTCAATCTTGCATTTTGTCTCTTCTATTGAGTCTCTGAATATCTTTGCCCTGACCATACGACACAGACTTCTCCAGCCTGGAACAAGGATAGGATTATGAGAATAGGTGGATCAAGCATTTTTAAGTCCATGTTTCTGGCTCAAAAATCATTTGCGACCAAGCTAGCGAGGACTTTACCAACATGCGAGGCCCGCAAATATTTTAGCACTGGCATCCCCGACGTCCTACTAGTCAGGAAAGATATCAAGAAAGCTGACTTTAAGGATAGAAGCTCTGTTGAGTCAGCACTCTCTGATCTTGTGGATGGCTCATTAATTGGCTTTGGCGGCTTGAAACAGTCAGACTCATACTACGTCGATCAGATCAAAACTCCCTTGGAACCTCTCCGACACGCATCAGTTGACCCCCAGCTTAGCTCACTGGTATATTCAATCAATAACGGGGAGGAAGAAGCATCTTGGATCATGTTTTCACGATTGTATACCGAAGATATGACCTATGTCGGAAATCTTTCACGTAGGGAGTGGTCGCGGTTACTTAAGCTAGTCTCGGAATCCTCGAACGACAAAAAAGAGTTATGGACGAGAACAGAGCTTGTGTTTAATTCTATGTTGCGCATGGAATTCAAGCTCACATGCGACGAATTTTCAAGGCTCATTATAACAGCGTCCCGCGCAGGATCTATTGAGTCTGTGCAAGAAATTTGGGACGCTGTCCTTCGAGCAAATATTCCCAAAACCCTGGAGCTGTGGAATGCATACTTGAGGGCAACTTGTAACGCGGATGAAACGTTATGGTTTCGACGGTTTGACGGTAGACGAACAAAAAATACTCCAGTCGAGCCTCCTGCGATCAATAATGCAATCACTCTCATTTCAGAAATTATTCAAGATGGCCTGTCACCAGACACCACTACTTATGAGCTTGCTGTGCTTTATCTGGCACAGAGCGGTGATATGGACTACACTGCCGCCACAATTTCAGCAGTCTGGGGTATCAAGTTAGAAGATGCACCTATTGATGACGATCATCACGCAGTTCCCAAAGGCTCAATAGTTTACCCTCGAATTTCATCACTGGTATCCATTATTAATGCATATGGCGTGGGCAACAAATTTGTTGATGGTTTAAAGGTGATGGAGAAGATGCAAGAGCTTTATCGCATCCCTATTTCAGGAAGCTACGCTTTACCTTTGTGGGAAACAATGATGAAATGGGCTTTCTTAACTACTGAGCCTTGGGGCATCACACCTCAGTCCTCACTAGATGTAATCTGGACCTCTGTCATATCTCAGAAGGTCCAGCCTAGCAGCAAGATGTTTCACTACAAAAGTCGGCGCGAACTCTCCCTTGGCAACTACGCAGCTATGGTTGATTTGATACCGCAAGTATTGGCTTCGGGCAATGTCAGTAACCCTATTGTACTTGCTAAGTCTATTCTGCAGCAAGCTGCGCGAGGACTTATCCAGGAGGGTCGTATGGACGAGTGCAATCACACCTTGGATACCTGGGAATCCATGTCGCCAGCATTCGCTCACGTGAAAGAGAAAATGCAGCGATACATGACCAAGCAACGAAGGTTTCCCAAGGCGCCTACAATGCTGGCACAATACCAACTCTACCTGCAAAACTCAGGAGAATAACCGTTAATCAAACGGGACCATTTGCATATATCTATACACTTTTTTTTTCTCTTTCATTCTCATTACTGACAATATAATGACTTTAAAATAGCATTCGAAAGAAGTTTTGACTGTATTTTTTTTTTTTTTTCATTCTCTAGATCACTTCGTAGAAAATGGTAGCTTTAGAATGGACTCAGTTTCGATTGTGAGACACAGCCCGGTTTCTTGTTATCACAGACAGACTACTGGGTACTTGTCTCAAGGTCTGAAAAACAGTGTCAAAGCTGTTGCATGAATATACAACTAGTTTCGTGTGTAAAGGTGCCGGCGTTGCAAGTGAATCTTTTCTTTAGTGTTGACATCGATTGTTTGTGGTCATTTCATTTCAATGTTTGTTCCCGTTCAATGCCCATTGTTCTCCCATTCTTGTTTTCTTACAACTTACCCAACACCACACGACTCTTTTATTCTCATCTCTCAATCACCACCGCCTGGCAGATTGCTTGATTGTTTGACGTTATAATGACTTCATTTATTCGGTAGGACCAGCTTCTAGACTGAGATTGCGCCTTTACTTACAATACAGTACCCAAATCTTTGGTACCTGCTTTGAAATCACCAGCAGGTGAGTTTTGCCCGACCCGCTCTCAGCAAGGCTCTTGCTAACACAATGCAGATATGTCGACCTCAATCCTGTTGGAATGGGTGCTTTTGGTCTTGTTTGGTATGTCTTGTTACTCTCGGTTTTTGGTAATTGCCAGATTTCTAACACAGCGCTGTTCCAGCTCTGCCAAAGACCAACTTACGGGACAAAGCGTCGCAATTAAGAAGATTATGAAGCCCTTTGGCACTGCAGTATTGTCTAAACGAACATACCGCGAGCTGAAGCTGTTAAAGCAACTGCAACATGAAAACCTCATCAGTCTCAGCGACATTTTCATTTCACCTCTGGAAGACATGTAAGATTTTATTTTTTTCCATTCCAAAGTTTATTGAAGAAAGCTACTCACATTTCAAACCTAGCTACTTTGTTACTGAGCTGCTGGGCACAGACCTTCACCGCCTCTTGACTTCTCGCCCCCTTGAGAAGCAGTTCATCCAATACTTTTTATATCAAATTTTGGTAAGTTTTCCTGCCTTAATTGCTATGTTGTTTCCTACATGTATATGTTCTTGTTAGCGTTGTTTTCTGCAATGCACTCGATGATGCACTCTATGACGTCACAACTATGGCATTCTTGATACATGCAACATAAGAAGGCCATTTAGACATGACGGTTTGACCCTATTCTAAGCTAACATCATTCATTTAGCGCGGTCTTAAATATGTGCACTCTGCTGGTGTCGTGCATCGTGACCTGAAACCATCCAACATTGTTATCAATGAAAACTGCGACCTCAAGATTTGCGACTTTGGGCTCGCGCGGATCCAGGACTCGCAAATGACGGGCTATGTCTCGACAAGATACTACAGAGCCCCCGAAATCATGCTGACATGGCAAAAGTACGACGTTGAAGTGGATATCTGGAGCACCGGCTGTATTTTTGCAGAGATGCTTGAGGGTAAGCCCCTGTTTCCTGGTAGGGATCACGTTCACCAGTTTTCAATCATCACGGAGCTGCTGGGCTCACCTCCGGATGATGTTATTGACACAATTGGAAGCGAAAACACGCTAAGGTTTGTGCGCTCGCTGCCGCACTGTGAACCAGTGCCGTTTGCAACCAAGTTCCCTACTGCGGATCCTGAGGCAATCGATCTGTTAGAAAAGATGCTTGTATTCGATCCCCGTAAACGCATTGTTGCCGCAGACGCACTGGCTCATCCTTATCTGGCACCTTACCATGATCCTACCGACGAGCCTGTGGCGGCCGAAAAGTTCGATTGGTCCTTCAACGATCAGGATCTGCCAGTCGATACTTGGAAAGTCATGATGTATACTGAAATCCTTGATTTCCATAATATTGATTCTAACTCGGTGAACTTGGGCGACCAGCAAATGGCTCAGCAAGTGGCTCAGCAACAACAGCAGATGCAACATGCCCAAGATTTAGTGAACGGGGATCACGCTGTGCCTAACAACTTCACTGGTGCCTGAGCGAAAAGGCGCAGTATTGGGTTTTATTTTTATATCTTCTTGACAATATTTCTATTCATATCTTCTATAAGCTATTATTGAAAGAAATATTAATTGAGGTACTTATATATATGACTATGTAACATTAGTTTGCACGGAAACTTATTTTGTATCTGTTGCTGGTTCATTCTCCAGTGCCTCAGCCTGCTCCAAAAAACCACCCCTCTTGCACAGCGAGTAGAACATGCTGTTAGGGTCTGATAAAAGGGCACTAGGTGAGTCAAACTCGGCCACACGACCCTGGTCCAGCACGACAATGCGGTCACTATCCATGATGGTGTTCAGTCTATGCGCAATGGTCAAGATGGTTCGCTCCTTAAACTCAGAGCGAATGGTTTCTTGAATGATCTGGTCGGTCTCCACGTCCACTGCGGCGGTAGCCTCGTCTAGAACCAAGATTCGGGAAGGCGTCAACAGAGCACGGGCAATGCAAAGAAGCTGGCGCTGGCCAACTGAAAAGTTGGAACCGCCCTCGGCAACCTTGCAGTCAAGACCACCCTCTAGCCCCAGAATGTGGCTCTTCAGATGCGACAGTTCCAGGACCCGCCATAGCTCAGAGTCGTCATGCTCAGAGTTAGGATCCAAGTTCTCACGCAAAGTACCCTCAAATGCTTGTGAATCTTGAGGAATAATAGAAAGTCTATGACGCAAGTCTGCTAGACCGATGCTAGATGTGTTGACATCGTCAATATCAATACAACCCTGGGCAGCCTCGATGATACGGAACAAGGCCAGAGTCAATGAACTCTTACCAGCACCTGTCCGGCCCACAATGCCAATCTTTTCTTGTGATTTAATGCTGAGGTTGATATCTTTGAGCACAAGATCAAGTTCAGGTCTGTATCTCGTCGAGTAGTTCTTGAACTCCACGCCACCTTCATGCGGCCAGTAAGCAGGAGGACGGTGGCTCTCAATAATAGCAGGCGCCTCAGAAGGGAGATGACAGTACTCCATTATTCGCTCAACAGACACAATGTTGGTTTCGACCTCAACAGTCATGCGCACAATCCAGTTCAAAGACTGCGTAATTTGAAGGGCATAAGACATGGCAAGACCAATGGTACCAGCAGTGACGTGACCAGATCCAATAGTGGCAATAGACAAACCAGAGGCACACAGAATGATAATGGAACCAAGGAATTCAAGACGAACGGCAAGCCATCTGTTCGCGGAAACAGAGGGGAAGTAAGCGCGAAGGTTAAGGTCAATACTGCTTTCATTGAGATAGTTGAAGCGCTCCTGTTGGCGGTAGGCACGAATGGTGCTGATACCACCAAGGGTCTCCTGAAAGTGAGCGTAAATGGGAGACTTAGACACGGAGTCAAGACGCTTAAGCTCACGAGAAGTCTTCAAGTAGTAACGCTGGTACAGAATGTAAAGCCCTGCAAGGGGAATAATGAAGGCCACAAAGGGAGGAGTGTTGTAGGTAATAACGACCATGGTAAAGGCGACATTGATAGAATTGGAGAAAAACTGAGAAAACACACGGTGCAGGATAACATCAACCTTGTAGATATCGTTGGAGAATCTGTTGATAATACGGCCGAGAGGGGTGGTTTCAAAGAATGACATGGGGGCGCTAATGACACTAGAAAGCATGCGATTGTGCAGGATTCTAGCACTGTTGATGGCACATCCAACCCAGAGGGTGAGAGTGTACAAGACGGAAGACAAAGAAGAACCGATACAAAGAGCAAAGTAGACGCCCAAGTACATACCGACATGCTTGTTAGAACCAGCCTTGGTGTTCTCATCAGACCAGTGCTTGAGCCAGAAGCCAGAGGACACAGACAAACCACCATAGCACAGCAAGAAGAAGAAATAGACGGCTAATGCCAGAGGGTTACACGCCTTAGCGTACTCAATGTAGACGTCCCACTTGACTTTGCCCTGTTCAATATGCTCTCTCTCTTGCTTGGTAACTCTCTTGCTTTCCTCATAATCAACCCTGGGCTTGACAAAACTAGCAGTACTTGCGCGGCGCAAAGTGTGGTGACTTCCACGGCGTTGGCGGGTTTGATAGTCATCGGTGAGAGGAACGGGAGCTTCCTCGATAGCAATATTACGGGCGTCAACGGCAGTGAGTGAGCTCTCAGTATCACTGACATCGTTCGAGTTAGCATTAGACTTCTTTCCGAATTCCTTGAGAAGAGCGTAAATACCCTTCCTGGAGGCCATGACCTCGTCATAGGAACCGGCTTCGACAATTTGGCCATTAGAAATCATAGAGATGGCATTGGCGTGAGACAAGACAGGAATAGAGTTGGTAGCCAAAATACGAGCCTTGGTAGCCAGAAGACCAGTTTCACCAAGAACATTTTCAATAATGTGATTTCCGACGTGCTCATCAACAGCAGAAAGGGGATCATCCAAAAGATAGACATCGGCGCGGGCATAGACAGCTCTAGCCAAACTGAGACGAGCCTTTTGACCACCAGAAAGCGAAATACCCTTCTCGCCGACCTGGGTCTCGTCTCCATCAGGAAGGATGGCAAGATCGTCTTTTAGAGCACAAGCATCGATGGCTTTTTGATAGAACTCGGGGTCGTACTTGTTTCCGAAAAGAATGTTTTCCTTGACAGTAGCATTCGTGATCCAGGGAACTTGAGCTACGTAGGCAATACGGCCCTTGACTGTGACATTACCTTCAGACTTATGTAGGTCACCGAGCACAGCCTGGAGGAAAGCAGACTTGCCTGAACCAACTTTACCAACAATACAAGAAAGTTCTCCCTTACCAACCTTGAAGTTAATGTTGGAAAGTGCGACCTTGTAAGAAGACTTTCTAGTCCACATAAAAGTACCATCTTGCACAATGATGGCACCCTCACCCATCTCAGTGGCCCGCTCAAGACGAATGACAGCATCAGGTTGAACCTCATCCATAGTGAAGAAGGAGGTCAAACGACTAATTGCAACGGTGGCCTCAACCAAGGCAGAAATAACCATAGGAAAGGCAGTCAAGGGGAAAGTCAGCAGATTAAACAGATTCAGAGCAGGGAAGACAATGTCACTGGTTAGAGGAGTGTCTTGGGTCAAGACGTAGCAAGTGAAAGTGCAGCAAGAAACGAGGAAAGGAGTGGCAGACCAGAAAAAGTTGGTCATACTCATGAAAATACCGATATATCGCAAGTTGGTGAGTTCCAAGTCATTTCGAACGTAGTTGAGACGGTTGGTGAAAGGAACCTCCCAGCCATAAAGCTTGAGACTCTTGATGTTGGTCAGCAACTCGTTGGTTAGACGAGTACGAACATCCTTGGTTTCCATCTGCTTAGCCTGGAGAGCCTTCTGGTACTTTGCAACAACTAGGTTGATAGGAATCATGATGAGCATGACGGCAACACCAGCCCACATAGAGTTACCAAGCAGATTGTGCAAACTCACCAAACAAAGAATGACCTGGAACGGGCCAGACCAGACAGTTTGGCCGTACTGAGTCAAGTCCTGAAGACGCTGAGTATCTACCGACATGAGATTGACAATATCACCAGTACTCTTGGCACCACGCTCCTCGGAAGAGAGAACCAAGGACTTTTGGTAGATAGCAGCAGTAAGCGCAGACTTGATCTTCATGCCAACCTCAAAGACTCGGTGGAAGTACTGGTGCAAGCAGGCAGTTTGAATGACAGACACAAAAAACATGCCCAATGAAATAGTAAAACCCTGAGCAATCTTTGCATCTTCCTTGCCAGCGGAGTAATCCTTGACAAACTTGATAAGCAGACGCAAAAGCTGAGGCTGGGTAAAGGCAAGAATATCCTGCAGAATCTTGAAGAACCCGCCAGCAGCAAACTGGCTACCAAAAGCCTTTGCAAGAGCTACAGAAAGAGAGGGATTCTTCTTGGCACTGAGCTGCTTTTGCCAGTGTTTAGTAAATCTTTGCGAGGCATAAGAAGTAGAAGTAGTACGAGGCAACTGGGGAAGATCATTCTCAGTCAGAAAGGTATTATAACCCAGTCGCATCATGGGGCTCATCCAAGAAAAGGTGATGATTGAGAAAATATCAGCAGTCTCCATGGGGCTGCGATCCGTATCGCTGGTCAGGGTCTCATAGGACGATTTGGCTTTAGGGACAAGCCACTCCAGGAAGAATATAAGCCCAGAGTTGACAAGCAAAAAAACGTACAGAATGAAGAGAGTCTCATTAGACTTGAAAGACTTGGAAACACATATAGAGCGAACTTTTGCTCCGTTGACAATGATTGACAGGAGCCAGTACATGAGAAGCACGCCATTAGGAATCAGCGCACGGAAATGCTCAGAGTAATGCAGAATGAACGCCACAATCAAAACAACTCCGCTGAGGGCCGGAGATAGAAAAGCCACATCGTTGTACCACTCAGGCAAGCCACACTTCAGGCCGGCCACAGTGAAGAAGAGACCGATTTGTGCTGCAACGAGAATCTAGCGCGTGTTAGTGGTGGAAGAAAAAAAAAAAAAAAAAAAAAGGGGAGGGCAAAATACTAACCAGCTTCAAGTAGAAATGCCAATTCTTAGGAGAAGGGAGCGGGTGACGCGAAGATAATGCGTAGATTTGGTAAGTACCAAGGGTCAAAAGCATGAGTCCAATACCACCGTACAGGATTCCGTCGATAAAACATGACGTTAGATGGAACTCTGGGTCAAACGGACCCCAACCACAGGAGTCGTGGCAAATGCTGGCAAGGCCAGTCGAAGAATTGGACGACTCTAAAAAGAAGGATGCCCATACTGACGGGTATGAAGCTTGCAATGCCGAGGCCAAATTCCCCTGGTGGGTAGGCTGGGCATGGTCGAGGACGACTTGATCCATGCTGAGGGGAAAATAGAAGGAGTGGGATACGAGTTTTGGAGAATAAAATAACTGGAGAGATCAATAAGCTGGTGTAATAACGTGCTCGACTAGAAGCACATGGGGATCCTTGAAAGGAGAGAAGAGAAAAGTTGAAGAACTAGGGTAGTCGAAATGAAGTTGAAGCTTCTCTCAAATTTCCATATGGCGCATTAGTAAGACGTTGTGGGTTAGGGACATGCGATGAGAGAAGGTGCTTAAATGTTAGACGGCGCATCTTGAAACAACGCTCGCGGCCTCAGAAGAACGGCCCACGCAGAGTTTAAAATAAAAAAAAAGATAAAGGCAACTAGGCGACTATTGCTCGCGGAGGTCAAAGCAGGTACGTACAAGGAATATTAAACAAGGGCGGAAATTGAGCTCTTACGATATTGTATATATACAAGATAATGAAGGTCAATGAACTGAATATCACTGTATACAAATAGAATAGAGAGCAGTTGGCCCAAAAGATGAAGAGAATTCCATGCAAGAGAATCAAGGAATTTGAGTTCACACATTGCAAGTGAGGAAAAGTGACGACGGGGGACGGCGGGTTGGATTGTATTGCTAAAGCCCATTAGAATGCTCAAGAAAATTAACTTCAGGACTACCAACTCTAGTGTTTAAACTAAGCTACTACCTACCCATGCGATGAATAAACGAGAGGATGCTCTCGGTAGTTCAGTACACACCAAACTCTAACTAACCAAGTGCCATCAATTGTGCAATAGCCAGGTACGAGCTGGATTTATCATGTATAGAAGCGTTTGTTGCACCGTTGGGATTGACATGATTCCGCACAATACGAGCAATCATAGATGCACATCTGATCTAGCCCAACGATATTGAGGAGAGATCATGACTTGGTACTCCATGTGTATTCAAGGCTGTTGCCAAACTTTCATTTCACGAAATAGAGGCAAGCCTGCTTCTTGTAAAATAATATAATGGAGTAAAAAGGTAGTGAGTTAACAATGGACATGAGCGACATGCCAACGTGAACTAAACATTTCAAACTGAAGATTAATTCTGTTATTATTAAGGTAATACATGATGCTATGTGTTGTAATAGAGGTAGTATGTAATTCAATCGTATTCTATTTTTCAAAGGCAAATCAATCATGTATTTAGGTTTACGACCAATGGAGGCTGTGAATAGTAGTAGTGTAATCAATTTAACGTCCTATGTAATCTAAATAGAAGAAAAAAGGGCAGCAGCAAGTAACGCAAGCGTATGTCTTTAATATTCTCAGGCAGGCAAAGGCGCTACATGTCTTATAGAGTTGATCCAGTTATAGAGGAAACATGATTGAATAGTTTGGTAGGTCAAGTTTTAGTTGCGTGAATCAAACCAACAACCGTAACAAAAACCAACCAAGACAAGGCCTGAATGGGTTATTTGCTAGAGATCCAATTACTTCTCTAGCCAATTTCAAGAAAGAGATTTATTTCGATTAATTTGTGATGCAGTTGAGTTTTGTCTACAGTTGAAAGGCGTTTCCATCAAGGTCGAACTCAAGACAATCAAAAAGTGTCATAACTCAACGACAACAAAATGATTTGATCAGGTATTGATCATGTATTGAAATAAGAGCAATTGAGAACTATATATATATATTTTTTTTATATTTTCTGACAGTTTCAAGCACGAATTGGTCATTATAGTCCGTAAATCAATAGAACTTCACATCATGCACAAAATAACATAACTCTACTCAAGATCTGTGAAGGTTCGGTTAGGGTTGAGGTTGGAGTGATCAACTATAGAATTGTACATGAAGAGAGGTCTTTGAACGATTCAGGGCGGTGTGTTGAAATACTTGAGTACTAAGGAAAGCGTGAAGAAGAACCCTTTACAAATGTTGAAGTTGGTTCCATATGGTCTAGTTGGTTATTCCTGTCGTTTGAGCCGGCCTATTGCTTCCTTATCGTTTTATATTTTTTATCCTTGAAGTCTTGTATAAATGAAACCTCGTAAGCTCTTTTGCCATCTATTGTCGATTGACTCATGACTATTATACTTTCATAACTATATTTTTTTCTTTCAAAGGTTCATTTCCTTTCTCTGGAGGTTTTTCTTTTCATTTTTCATTGTCGATCTTGAATTTTCTTTCCTCCAGATCTGCGCTATCATATATCTATGGAGAAGAAAAAGAAAATAAATTTTGGTCCCAATTGAGATATCCAAATTTATATATTTGTAAACGGCTTCTTTCTCTGCAGATCAAATATTGGTTGATTTTGAAATCTCTAACGGTTTTGAGTTTAGTCCCAGATTAGTAACTCTCTCACACTTGCCTAACTCAGCAATTCCCATTCTGTTACATAAGCATTTTTGTCTGCCAATTAAAAAAATCCCGGGTTCCTTTGGTTTTGTCCCAAACTGGACCCGTGTAGCTCTGAAATCATTACCAGCTTGCCCGGAGATTATCTGGGGAAGGGCACGGCTGATGCTTCCACCTGATAGCGCATCTCGAGGACTGGATCGCTCGGCATCGCCATCCAACTTTTTCCTGCCAGAGAAGGCTTGAAAAGTATGGAGGTATATATAGACACAAAGACTAACTGTCTGAAATTATAAATATTCGAGAATTTCTCTCTTCTCAAAAGTTTTTTTTTTTTTTTTTTCTTTCTCTCTTCTGCTTCAACTTTTACTTTAATTCCTTTTAATATCTCTCCAACTAATATTTATAATCTATTCGATGCTTCGTAGCAAAGTCTTCCAGTCTACACCACCGTCTTCTTTTGTCGCTCGTCGACTTATTTCTTCGTCTTCCTCCAAGGCCACCGCCGCTATTGGCCTTGGAAAGACTCCCATAGCTGCGGCTGCCCCCCAGGCTACCCCACTACCAACCCATCTTTTGGTCGACCCTTCCAGGTCTCCCGAGTTCCTTAAAACCCTGCCAGCTATGGATCTTTTTTCATACACCGCATTGTCTGCCATGACTTCCAACGCCGGCCTTATTAAGCTTAGCACTAAGCTCATGTGTTACACGCCCAACTTTCTCATCAAGCAGTTCGTCTACCCCATCTACTGTGGTGGAGAGACTTTTGCTGAAGTTTGCCAGACGGGTGAAAAGCTTGCCAAGCGCGGCTTTGGCAACATGATGATCAGCTACTCTGTTGAGGACGCCGAGGGCAGCGCTAACGGCAACAGACTGCTAGAAAATGCAGTTGAAGAGATTACAAAGTCAGTTGAGGGCATTTTGGCCCGCCACTACAACAACATTGAGACCAAGTTTGAGGCTGGTGAAATCCCTACTCACCCCACCTCTGGATACATTGCCCTCAAGCCTACGGGTCTTATGGCTAACGCTGCTACTCTGCTCAAGAACTATGACAACCCTGAGTACGCCGACCGCTGGGCAGCTTACCTCGAGCAGTGCCGCCGCATCTGTGCCCACACCGCGGCCACCGCCGCCGGCAAGGTTGTGATTGTGTTTGACGCTGAGAAGAAACTACTTCAGCCCGGTGTGTACGCCGCCCAGCGTGCCATGATGCGCGAGTTTAACAAGGACGGCAACGTTGTTGTCATGGGCACCATTCAAATGTATCTTCAGGACTCGCTTGAGCAGCTCCAGAGCGATTTGATTGACGCCAAGAAGCACGACTATCAGCTGGCGCTCAAGCTTGTCCGTGGTGCTTACACTCACAGCGAGCCTGACCGCTGGAACGTTGTCCACAAGACCAAGGCCGACACCGACGCCTCCTACAACAAGGGAGTCTCCATCATGCTTGACAGCATTATTGACGGCTGGAAGAACCCTGGCGCTGGTCCTCTCTCTGGTGGCCGCCCTGTAGTTGGCCGCGTGGTCGTTGCTTCTCACAACGAAGAGTCCATGGCTATTGTTGACGCTCGTGTTACCGCTGAGGCCCAAGCTGCCGGCATTGATCTTGCCAAGGACGAAAGCGTTGTGTTTGGCCAGCTCATGGGTATGGCTGAGGACCAAGGCGTTGCACTTGCTCAGAAGGGCCATAAGGTCGTCAAGTACGTGCCCTGGGGCCCTACTAAGGAGACCAAGGATTACCTGACTCGCCGTCTTGAGGAGAACGGAGATACTGTCAACGTGGGCGGTTGGACGTTGGCTCGCTACGGTCTGGGCGAGTTTGCAAGAAGAATGACTGCATAAGCCAAAACACTGGCCACTATTTTTTGCATTGCTAATTGGTTTTTATTATTATTATGTCTATTATGATTATGGGTGTCATTAGATCTGTCATGATGTATCTTTGCTTGCTTGTATTTTTATATTTTTAATTTTTTTGTATTATATTTTGCTTGTTTGCTCATTAAACTCACAATCTTTATAATTTTCGTCGGGAATGCGTCACAAACGGGATCACCTTTGATTTTTACGATTGTCGGTCTTGAATTCTGAGCCAATATATAGTCACAGGGGAGCCAGACTGCGTCATAATATCCAAGCCAATATAACCTTTAAAATTTAAGACTTTCTGCAAAGCTGAAGTGGTTAGAGTTCAGTGCAAAAAGACGCCTGTATACCCTAGATCTATAGCTTTTCAAACTCATGCATGCATAATTCAGTTCACACCCCATTTCTAAGGCCTACCTTAGCCAACCTTGATAATCGATAAGCTTAGGGTGACAACTTTGTTATTTTAAAGTTTTCTGGTGCTTATTGAACTCTGTATTTGATTTAGATATCATGACAGGAGTTGAACAGCCATCGCGAAACACGGTACGATTGCCGTAGATGATTTCTTGCAGTGTTTGCAGGCGTAGGGAAAAGAGTTTCAATGTCTCGGAACTTTTCAATATGCCATGGACGATCGGAATCATGTTCGTTACTCTGGTCAGAATTACACTAATAGCAGCAGCTCACTTTGTACAGATACGAGTCGATTAAAGGGTTGCAGAAAGTCCTTTTAACTTTTTATGATATCTTATAAGTAGAGCTGCGTTACAATTGACTGGCAGTTCAGCCACCAACTTAGATAGACAATAGGGACATAAGCAAGGCCGACTTGTTCATTATCAAGGTTTCAAAACTAGACCAGCGAGAACCCAAGCCTATGATTCCTTGGACACTTACCAAACAAGAGAAGGTCGGTATGGAAAAAGATATATCCAGAAGAAACGCGGTTACAATTCAAGAAAACCGAGTTTCTTGAGAATGGCTGGCTTGTCCACGCGGGTATTTTCACCACTGAAAACAGGAAAGTCAAGCCAGTCAAGCCAAGTTTGCGAAGTAGTAAATGTGTACACTGGATCAACTTCAATATATATCAAAACTTTTATTCACAAGCAAAATAATCTACACTCTAAACGCATACCTGCAATGCAAAAAAAAAAAAAAAAGAACTCCACGTAAAAAATCATAAGTTGGAAGCTTGGTTTTGTTTGGAAAAATCAAGTCTTGACGGCCATCATCAGACGGTGCTCCATTCTGGGCTCTGCGTCTGCGCCTGCCTCAGCTTCCAGCTGACCACCACCGCGCCGGCCCACGCCCATTTCGTACGCATGCAACTCCCTGTGCCGCCGCAACGCCGCCGATGCGTGCTCCAATCCGGCAGGCTCGCCCGCTGCATAGCCTACCTGCTGCTCGCTAGAATTGAGCTCCTTGACGTCCAAGAGCGGCGACAGGTAGTGCGGCTTGGGCACAAACGACGCCGTGACACACGTAGGCACTGTGAAGGATGTCGTGCTGTGGCCCGCGGGCTCGTAGGTAATAGAAACGCGCAGCTCGTAGGACCGGCTCACGAGCTCGGAGGTGAAACACGGCACGGTGTTGTCGGCCGGGTGAAGCGGCAGCTGCATCGGAATGTCGACATCTCCAATGTAAGACCCGTTGTGGGGTTTCCAGATCACCTTTTGGATAGGCAGCTGCTCGACTGAGAGGGGCTCGGCGTAGCTGAGGGTGTGATGCTGGGGTTCATGGGTAGTGGTGCTGACGGTGGGATCAGCGTACTTTGTGATGGCGTCCAGCCGGACGACAATGCCGGACACGGCGGGCGGGCGGTCGTGGCGGTCGGCAGGCGTGAACCTTAAACACACGGACGCGGTCGAAATGTCAGACGCGTCTTGGGAAATAATGAGGGGCTGGGTGAGGGTGAGCGCAACTTTGCCGACGTGCTTTTTTGTTTTTTGGAGAAACTTGCGGCGGTATAAATCGCAGGTCGCCAGTTTGGTTCGCTCGTCGCCGCCCAAGGTTGCGGTACTCGCGGCGTAGCTGGGTGCTTGGGGGTAGTTGGGGTATGACGGCATGATCGTCACAAACGGCGGGAACTCAGCAGCGTACACAGTTTCCTCGTCCTCGCCCACCCCGCAGGCACTCACGCTCGCGTTGACGTAGTAGTAAATGCTAGCGGGTTTGCCGTCGCCCTGATCCATGTCTGGCGAAACTCCCAGCGTCGGCGGGATCCACGCCCGCTTTTGTTCTGCCCCATCCTCGTCTTCAGCCCGCTCAGTCGTCGTCAGCGGCACCTGGATCGAGAACCTGAACGAATAAGTCCAGCCCTTCCTCAGCACACCGCCCGCTGCCTCCGGGAACGCGGTGGGCGGGACCACGTACTGGCCCAGTCGCATGGAGCGGGTGCAGACGTCGGGCGAGGGCAGGCCCCAGCGCTGCCTGCAGGTTGTGAGCTGTTCACCACTTAGGGTTGCATACACGCAGGCGAGCACGCAGTCCCGCTTGGGGACAAACACGATTTGGCCGCTGACGACGTCCTCGATATCGTATATGCGGTTGCGGCTGTGGTCCAGCAATACGCTGACTGTGCAGCTGCCGGCGAGATTGGTCTGCACCACGCTGGTGCCTGAGCTGTACTCTGGTAAACGTTCTGCAGCAGCGGGGTCGACTGGCGCCTGCGCCTGATACGACGGCGGTGCTTGAACCTTGAACGAGTGGTAACTCTGAAGCCTGCTCATTCGCCTGCTCATCTTGCTATAGAGATAAAGAGATAAAGATGGAGAAGAAGCGGTTATGCGAAATCAAAAATTTTTAGAGAAAATCAGGGGCATGAAAATAATTTATATGTAATTAGGCGAAACGGCGTTTAAAAAAAAAATATGGATAAAGATTCTCCACCTGCCAAACCTGATAAGTATTATTAATAAATCTGTAGAAGTGCCCCTATCCTCCTACAGATATATATATCCACTCTCTGCCATGGGTCCTTGGGTGCACTGTACAGGGGCAGCTGCTGTTGCATGTTTGGTCTGCATCGCTCTGTACCCATATGCCTTGATGGGAGCTGCAGCTGACATTTAAGCTTCCCCCCTCTGATGCTGATAAAACACTGCTCGAACCTACGCTGAACCAGCTGACCGGCCTTTGCTATACTTTTTTTTCTTCATTAAATTTCCATTCTGTCCTAATGTATATATCGAGGCGGCCGAAAAGGTTTTGATATCAAAAAAAACCCTCAAAAAAAAACTGCCATGGGTCAGTCGGCCGTATTTTTTTTTTTTTTTTTTTTTTTTTTTTTTTCTGTTTTAGAGTACAAACCTTATTTGACCCAGATCGATCTTTCGAGATCCCAAAACGGCGCAGGCGACAAATCTCAAAAAAGTTCCTCGCCCAAAACAACCCAGGACCAATACCCAATTGGGCAAAATGGTGCTGCGTGTCCCACCCAATTAATGCGATGGGAATATATAAGCTTCATAGATATGGGGTATACGGTGATGAAAAAACACAAGCTTTTATATAATTGAAACTTATATATATAAAACCAACCGCTATGGGCTGGCTGGTCTGAGAACAAAAAATCTAACTCCAGCCTAGACCAATATAAGTGAGCGAGGATGGAAAGATGACACCACTTGTGCTGGCACCTGCAGGCGAAGCGGCGTCCGCAGCCCCTCGATATACACACCCGCGCTAAACTTGTAGTCGCGTTCAACCGTGCAAGACTTGAACGCTGGGGGGATGGCCGTCGTGGGGTGCCAGACAAACCGCACGCTCAGCAATGCAGAGAAATGGGTAGGGTGTTTGGTCCACTGGCCGCCGTCGCGCACTTCCAGCGCGGCCAGCGGAATGCTATGGAAGGTGGTCTTGACAAACGCGGGTTTATTTTTTCGCGCTTCGAGCAAGGACATGCCCTTTCGAGAGGTAGAGTACGAGGTGCGAGCGCAAAGCTCGAGGGTGACCCGCTGGATCTGGGGGGTGGTGCTGCCAGGAAGGGCACCCACAAACCGCAGATCAAGGGGAACCTGCATGGATGCACCCAGATCGACGGCAAGGTCGACACCCTGGCCTGGGATAGATGCTTCCAACTTGCCGTTACATAGCTTTTTAGACGACTTGAAGAATCCCGGACGCGGCTGGATGGCCACAGCCGCCGAGACTGGGCTGACTGGGACCCCAGCAGCTGAGGCGGGGTATGAAGTGTACGAGGGGATTAGATGAATGTCTTGCACCGTGCGACAGATGGTAGCTGTTTTCGTTTCATGAGTGAGTACATTGTAGTGGGCGCCACGAACCATGGCGCAGAGCTGGTATTTGACCGTGGGGGTGTCGGCCGGATCGCTCTCGCTGGCGCCTGGAAACGTGGGAGGCAGACTGCTGTGCATGCACTGAGCCTGCTCGTTACGGCACTGGCATGGGCCGTCGTCCTCTTGTCGAATGTGCGGAATCTGCAGCGAAAACGGGAAGCTGTAGATATACCCAGTCGACACCATTCCGTCCGGCGGCATGGCCATATCTGGAACAACGTGATACGTGAGTCGGAAGGTGCGCGTATTCAGTTTCCCACCACCAGCAACCCCAGACTCTACACACTGGAGCACCACCATCACTGACGAGATCTCTTGAAGACCATCACCGTCATGCTTCTTCCACGGCGCAAACAGAATCGTCCCTTGAATGATATCGCCCAAGTCGTAAGCGCTGCCTCGGCTGGGCTGATTGGTAATGCGCAACGTAAGGGCTGAGGTAAGCGCATCACTACTATGACTCCCCGTCCCATTCATCGTCCCATTCATGGGCGTAATAGAAGCCCCAGTGGTATACGACGGCAGCTGTGAGCTGCCAGCACTTGGAGCTGCCGACAACGGTGGGCCTGGCATTGAGACCGATTCAGCATTTTCTTGCACAGAGGTCGCGGCGGTGGACTCGGATTCGGGAGAAAACAGTGAGTTTGAGGGGCCATTCATTCGGCTCGGCATGGGATAGTACCGATGGGGGACATCAGTCAGCGACAGAGGCAGGCCCAGACTGCCGTGGTCCTCACGACTGGTCGGTGCGTATGGCGGCGGATTAGAGCCAGGTGTAGTGTAATATTCCAGAAGCAAGGACATGGCAATGGTTCAATATAAGTGGGTTGGAAAAATCCAAGTGGATAAAGAGTCAATGGAAAATAATGGTTTCTTATAACAGAGTCGCTTTACGAGGCGAAGATGACTACTATATATCCAATAAGTTTAATAAATGCAAAACTAAATTCAGTGTCCCTGACTCACGCTACGTTAATCAGTGGAACATGCATGATCACAATATCCTTTTACATATATATATATAATCAACAGAACCAACCACACAAAGTCAGCCTGAAATGTCGTTTCCTTGTCACTTTTTACTCCGCATCGGACTGAACTGACTCCATGCTATGCTTGAAATTGGGAACGTCCAGGTACAATGCGTTGTAGCAGAGTTTGCCAATGTAAATGTATCGGCCTTCAGTGAAGAATGCCATGATTCCACTCGAGTCATCCTTGTACGCTCGATACAATTTGGATCTGGCACCGTAAAACCCTTTGGTGGGGATCATTAAAGCAACCTGAGCAAGGCTGTTGCATCTCCGCAGCGAACTGTACAAGTCCGCCCCGCTTAGCCCGCTGCCCGTGACTTCCTGATATCCAATGGCAAGAAACTCTAGGCGACAGAACTTTTGAATAGTGTTGAGCAGCAGCTTGACGTACTTGGTACCTTTTTCAACACAGTTCAACTTTCCCACAGTTTCCAAACCTTGTTCTACCATTACATATTTCGGGGTCTCTCCAACTTCGGGCGTCACCATGGAAAACGAAAGCGACTCTAGCTGAGGGTGGGTATCAAGAATGAAGTCAAGTGACTGCAGTGAAATTTCTTTGAGCAAAAGCTGCTTGAGCCGGGGGCAGGCCCGGATAAGATCCTTTTCCTGCTCATACTTTGCCAGCCACAGCTCCAGTTTGGTGACATTTGGGAATAAAAAGTTGACCGCAGCTGGGGAATTAAACACTTGGTTCCAGCTCCCCACATGGCTCCACAAAAAGCTGCACGACTGAATGTGCTCAAACTGGAAGTTCTGGCTGTTCATGTGCTTTATTGCCTCCTCCAACCGCCCCATATACCCTTGTGTAGAATCGTCGTGGAGAGACAAGTCGAATTTCACACTGGTGGTTACCTGCAGCAGATCGGAAGCCTTGAAGGACTTTAAGGTTGAAACTATTTCGCCTGCCACCTTGAACCGCACCAATTTGGTCATGCATGTAAAAGTCTCACGATCCAAGCGAAACTCTGGATGACTATTGCTAATGCAAAGAAGCTCCAAATTAACCATCTTAGCAAGCATGCTGTTGATGACTCCCATGCTGTCTGTAGCACACACTGAAATATCCACCCACCGTAGGGTCTCAAAGAACCCGACTGATTTGTTTGCCATCAACCGAGTTAGTTGAATGGGGTTCCGCACTGTATCCTGAATCAAATAAAACTTATCCGTAGACCTCAGAAACCGGGCCATCAAATCGATGGGCTTTAAAGATGAGTTGGCCACAAACAACTGCACGCTTTCGACGTTCTCCAAGCTCTGGCGAGGCTTGCTCCGCGCCAGCCGTGCAATCAGTTTGGACATGGCCTCCGTGCCACGCACATCAAAAATCGACAGTACCTTGACCAGTCTGCCAGTCTCTGGCGAAATGTGACCCCGCTCTAACGCATCCAGAAACAACCGAAACGAGTTGTGCCGGTTATGGTAGCACCTATACTTGGACGCAATGAGTTTGGACGTCACAACTCGTGGCGCTGATATGGTACAGGCGTAGCAAATGTCTGGAGACGCTAGCTGAGGGCCGTTTGAGTATGGCAGAGAAGGGTCGATGCCAAAGGTTGGAAACTGGTCAATAAACGATATGGCCTCCCAGAGTATGGGGTAGCAAATTTCATGCAAGCCATAACAAGTGAGGGCAACCGCGTAAAGGTCCGCCTGTGAGAGAAAGCTAGAGATGTTTTGGAGAAGCTCGACTGGAAGGTCAATGAACTTCATAGAAGTCTTCATAAATGTGTTGGAGAAAAAGGAGAGATCCTGAGGGTACGATGCGATAATGAGAGATAAGTGGTTTTTATTGATATTTTGTGTATATTTTGGCATTGCGTAACTTATGGGCATTTACATATATATATGGAGAATTAATATTGAACTCCTGACCCCAACCGGGCCAGATCACAAAATCTTGAAAAGTTTAAAAGAAGTTAAAAAGCTGGTTAATGGTTAGTAAAAAGGCTCGTTAAAAAAGAAGGGAAAAAAAAAGGGTTCTGAGTAGAAATAACTTACAGTTCTCAGTCGAGTCCTTGCCAATGCTAGAGGTGGACGAAGAGCCTGAAAGAGCGGACGAGATGATGTTGTCGTAGTAGTTAGCACCAGACCACTTCTGGTGAGTCAAAACGTCACATCCAAGCGCCTTCTCCTTCTTCTGGACCAGGTCGACGTAGGCCTTCATGCCCTCGGTCTTAAAGTTCTGCGAAAGCTCCCAGGTGGCCAGACCGTTGGTATGCAGACCAGCCAAAGAGATGAGCTGCATAACGAAGCCAGCCTTTCCAAGCTCCCAAACGAACTCCTTGAGATCCTGCTCGTTGAAGCCATGAGCGGCCCAGTTGAAACTGGGACTCAGGTTGTAGACCAACCACTTACCGGGGTGCTTCTTGCGGATCTCAGCGGCAAAGGCCTTGGCCTGAGCAAGATCAGGAGACTTGGTCTCAAGCCAGAGCAGATCGGCGTAAGGAGCAAATGCAATTGCGCGCTTGAGGGCAGGCTATAGCGTGTTAGTACTGTCTCGTTCGTTTATTAAAAAAAACTTACCTCCATTCCGGTCTTGACGTAGTGGTAGCCTTCCCGAGTGCGAGGAGTGTCCCAGTTCCAGAAAATGTCCTTGCCGAGAGTCTTGTTGGCCAAGACGCGGGCGTCGTAGTTGGACAGGCCCTTAGCAGCCGCAAGGTAGCCCTCAATCAAATCGGACTTGCCAGAGCTGGTGAGCTCCTGAACAACAGCCTCATTGAAAGTGACCAAAGGAGTGCTCTTAGTCCACTCCAGTTCAAGGTCGTCAATCTCGGCAGAAGAGGCACCACTGTTTTCGGCCTCTTGAAGAACCTCAGCCAAGGGCTTGACGTTCTGAGAAACACCCAGAATAAACTCGTGGTCGCTGGCATCAACCGAGCTGCTCAACAAATTGGCAGACTCAGAATCGGTACGGGCAATAACCAAATTGTTGGTTCCCATGATATCCCATTGCAGACGGGTAGCGACCAGTCTAGAGATGTGAGTAGAAGTGGGCACAATGACCTTACCAGCCAAGTGCCCACACTTCTTACCACCGTGAAGCTGGTCCTCCAAGTGGATTGCAGCGGCCCCCCGCTCAGCAAACAGCTTGGCAAGCTTCATAACGGCGCCAGTCCCACCGTGGCCGGTATCGGCGTCGGCAATAATAGGACGCAAGTAGTCGATGCGGCCATTTCCGGCGGCAGCGCGGGCAGCACGCTCCTGCTCAGTCAAGCCCACCCACTCGTGCCACGACTTGCGATCGTGCAGCTGCTGTGCACGGAAGATTCGGTCGACCTGGTTGGGCACCGTGTCGTAGGGATAGTCACCGAAATCAGGTGACACCTCATTGGTGGTCGTCAGTAGCGAGGACGCCGCCCAGCCAGAGATGTAAACGACTTCCTGGTTCTTTGCGGACTGGGTCATCTGCACGGGGTCGACGGATCCGATAGTGTGGACGGGCAGGCCCTGCTTGGAGCGCTCGGTGAAGAGGTTGAAGAGTTTGTCGGCCTGGGCAGAAGAGGGATATTGCACCGGCAGGGTGCCTCGAAACGATGCAATTTTTTCAGCTGAGTAAGGGCGAGCTAAGCCCTTGTGTCGGGGAGATGCCCACCATTCCTCGATCTGAGCGGTTTGTGACTGCAAGAACGCAGTCTCTTCCTGCGCAGAGGGATATGGGAACTTGGAGATTGTCGAGACCATACGAATGGACGAGGAAGGAGTTCTAAGAGTCCGGTTACCTAGGTGTCTAAGCATTTTGGGTTTTTTCTAAGTCAGCGCGAGTTGATGATTCAGTGAAAGGAGTGGAAGAAAGGAGGAGGTAGAAAGATGCGCTGGATTTTATATTTTCAACGGCAATTCAAGGTAAAACATACTGTTGAGAGAGTCACTGGGGGGTTGGAAGAAAAATAAAAAACCAAAAATCTGGGGGTCACAATAGACGTCCCGCCGCACCAACTTACTAAACCGGAGGTCCGGTTTCGGACTTGAAACGGACGACCGAAATATCCCCGAAATAGGAATGGAGCGGTTTTGAGCTCTCAGGATACAAAAAAACTTTTGAGCATTTTCGCAAGGCAAAGAAAACTATACAAAATAGCGTAGTATACAATGCTATATAATCAAACTGACCTTCTAAGGTACAAACAGTTACATGATTATGGGTTCATTAGCTAGATCAAAGTCAGGTTCTGGAGCCCTGGAGTAATTAAACACCAGCGAGTAAATATCCGACATCCATTCATTGCGCAGCTCCGGCTGCTGCGAAATGTCCGTTTGAATGTACCGCTCCGACAGGCGCTCCAGGACTCGGTAGAACCGCTCCGCCAGCCGGTTCTGGTCTGTGAGTGAAACTAGAATCGCTTTGGTTTTTTGCACATCCTCCAGCCATCGGTGCGCGTGCTCAGACATGGGCTCTGCCGCCAGGCAAATAACAGGGATCAGGGACGCCTGAAACAGGAAGTAGAGCGCATACCACACAGAAATTGACGTGTGCTGGAACGTGCTCAGGAATTGGTTTACAAGGTCTATTGTCTCTCGCGCACTTTGCACGCAGATGCGGCGGCATTCCTTTTCGGCGTCGCTGTTGCTGATGGTTGCAGGCACTGGCGTGTCTCCAATGTGCAGGACATGCTGTAGAATGAATGGGCGAAATAGGATGACTTGGAAATTCTTTACCCGCCATTGCAGACGGTACTGTGTTAGCACAAACCACTGGACAGAGGGGTCAAGGGGAGCATTTTGCTGAAAGTACAGCGGTAGATTTGTCATGAACGTCTCTATGCTCTTGTTGAACTCCAGTGATTCTTCCGCGGATGGGCTGGGATGGGCAATCAGCCGATTGTAGATCACATTGGTAAGCAGACAGAACTTGGCCTGGGTAATAATTCCAGAGAATTCTGTTGGACCAGCTAGCTCCATTGGCATTGTAGTTGTTTCTGCCGTTAACGAGTCATTGTGGATATTCAGCGGCATTTGTGCATCCACTATCTCTGGCCCTGGCAGGTTGATGGGTCGGCCAAATGTCACCGCAGCTCCAGAGTCAAAAATGTAAAGAACCCACCATACTCGGCGACGTATTTCCAGCTTCAGGGGACTGCTTCTCCAGTTAGGAAACTCACGATACAGCCCAAGTCCTATAGCCATGCGTACCGCAAGTCCTAAATAGTTCCAACCTGTGTTAGGCTTGTTCCGTTTCTGTACGTAGTTGGAAAGAAGAGTCAGGGCTTGCACCAACGGTAGATTTCCTGTTTCTAGAATGGTAGACGTTAGCTTGCTACGGGCTTGCTGATAGAAGATGAGATCCGTGCTGCTGTTTTCGTGATTGATGCACCAGCAACCCAGGGCTAGAACTGCATTGTGCAGTAGTTCCCAAAGATCCTTGTGAGGCCTTGGTATTAATCCTTCATACTGAGCTCGATATGTTGGCTCGTGGATTAATGGATATGATGAATTGAAATGCATAAAGAACGCTTCTACCATGGTATCACTGATCAACTTGGAAGCGAGAAAGTCGGACACCCAAAACGCGTCGTGGTGTATGTTATCTTCGGGCGTAAGTGGAACATCCCATGAGGGGACTCGCAGAGCACGCAGCAAGACCGAACTCGACGCAAGACCAAAATAGCCCGTTCCCTGTGGATTAATTGAGAGGGCTGCCATACCGTCGCTTAGCTCGTTTCCTGTGAGATCTTCTTCGACCCAATCAAATCCGTCTGCTTCGTCTGGCACCTCATCTTTGGGTAGTACTGGTCGATGTTCTACTGGAGGTTTTTCTGTTCCCTTTTCTGTTGGCTTTTCTGTTGGTGTAGTAGGTGAGCTCTCCTCTTGTTTGATTGAAACTGGGTCGAGAACTTCTCTTTCTCTGGCGTGCGGATAAGAAGGCTTTGACAACAAGGCGTCTATATCGGCATTCGGCAAAATGCCACTGATCAAATTTTCTAGCCGTCGAACTCGATCTTCTACTCTTGTGAGATAACTGCAGATGTTAGCGACTGAGTCTCGTTAAGGGAGGTCCATACTTTCTAGTCAATGGTGATCGCACAGTTTTGGGCGAGTAGTGGCATGTCCTATTGAGTTGAATGCATTTAGAACAAGATGGAAGCTCTTTTGAACACTTTTACTGAATGTTAGCAGACTATTTGCCGAGTAGGTTCTAACAAAAAGTGGTTTTAAATACCTTGAGCTTTCTTAGACGGCATGAGTCGCACTAACACCAAAAGTTAGCAGAGCATCGAGAACAAGAGAGGGGCAAGGGGCCGTCAATTTAGAGAGATGGCATCAAATATTCTCTGTGCTTACCGCCTGTTCAATTGAAGTATCGTAAGGGTTGGCCATTAGTGATTTTTAAACGAAGCAAGAAGCTCCTTAGACGCCTAAATCAAATCCAACAGAGGGAGGAATTGAGGTATCCAAGTGAGAAGAAGGAAGGAACGTTGCAGGAAGAAAAAAAAATTTGATAACGAGAAGGTCTCGACGACTATAGGACAATATCAACTATTTGCTCCTCTCATGTACCAGAGAGTATGCTACTAAACCGCCACGAGCTATAGGTGAAGTCAAAAGTTCAAGTCATGCCCAGACATGATGAATTATCTGTGCTGCAGCCAAATTTACCTAATAACTTCATGCACGGTGGCCCAACTTAAAACCCGCTCATATGGTCAAAGTGGATTGTACTTCTGAGAGCTGCAGTATGCACCAATCACCTACCATCTCAGAGACCTCCCATGATTCATGATACATGAACTTTTTTTTTCTTATAAGCACTTGTCCTAGAATGATCTACCGCCGCCTTGAGCTCGTAGTTCTATGAGGCTATATATTCCACACCAATGTATAGATGTTTTGAGTTGAAGTGGGATAAATTCTTCCCAAGGAATTAGCCATGAAGGACTCAGTTGATGCCACATACTACCTCACAAGTTTAGGCAGAACTCCCTGGTTGGAAATGGACTACTTTAGCGATACCAGGTGGGGCGTCTTGAGTCAATAGCCTACTTGAGTGTGCCTGGGAAAGAGAAACCTTGTGCAACCCCTTTTCTGAGCTCATCAAAAGCCCGCCCGAAAGCTAGCTCGAAAGCTCGAGAGCTTGACTTCGGTTCAACACTTCAAAAAAAAACCAAGAAGGTCTGATATATATGGCATCATCCTGCTTTCAAGTGTTGAGGAACTGGTCTGTGTCACCAATGCCAATATTTAAGTAGCGTTTGTTGGCCCATTCAACTTCAGTACACTAACTTTTACTATGCGAATATCAGCTGAACAGCCTTTTCTTGCAATGATTTCAACTTGTAATATTCTGACATCGCCTGCCTTTTGCAAAAAGGTCTTCGATGGGTTGAGCCCAACTGCACGAAAAATAATGCATTCGGTTACTCCTAGCAATAGCTAGCTAGAAGGATCCAGTATACTTCTTTCTTGGCGGATGAAGTACCAATCATAAAGACCTTAATAGGAATTCGTAGAAGACCACCCCTTAGAACGTAGTTCCCAGTAATGGCCAATATTAATCGAAGAATTCATGAAGCAACGAGAAAATACGAATTCAGGAAGAGATGGCTTGCATGGACAAGAAATTTAATCAAGATTATAATACATGAACTATCACCTTAAGCAGACATAGTTATGGTATTCTTGCTTTTTCATGCATGAACATAGTCCTCCATATATTTTGACTACGGAGAAAGGAGAAAGCTAGCGCAGGTTGAACGATCACAAAGGAGAAGCTAAGCTTCAATTATATTTGCGGCCAGATACTTAAGGAAAGTATGCCGTGGATTTGGTTCTAAGGAAAGACAGCTTGAGTGAAAAGTTTCATGAGGGGGGAGACTTGCAATGCCAACCTCTCACTTTTGTAATCCTAGCCAAGTTCGACCACTGGTCCTCGGCTTGTGCTAGAATAGTCCCTTATTCTGTCATATATTCATATGGAGGGATGGCGTTGATGCCTTGCTTTCTCAAAACCATTCAGGGGCCTGAGTTATTTTTTATGCAATTTTCTTGCTGTTCTCTTGCGGTGATTCATGAGGCCAGCCTAGAAAGAGTATGTTTAGCTACATGTCAATTGCCAGCGCCCTGAAGTTCAAACTCTTTCAGACCTATTTTGATCTGCTTTTACCATTTTCCTTTCATCTGCAAGCATTTCTTTTCTAGTTTTGGTCGAGTTATTCGTTAAATCGGTCATTCTTACGGCCTCCTGTGGTGTGGAGCGATCCCATAATATTACACTCCATAATTTATAATTCCCTGAAAGACTCAATTAATCATCACAACTGCCCATACAATTACGCAAAGTATCAAACAAGGAACACTCAAGCAGATATCTGAACTCTCATACAATTATAGATAGTGTTTTTAAAGAAAAAAATTATTTGGTTGACAGGCTCTATTTGAATGCGAGAAACGGTCTTAGCCCACTTGGGAAAGTGTGGGTGGGATCAAGTCAGACCCTGAACTGTTTGTCAGGAATTGAATTACCATGGTTCTTCTTCACAACCTGAATCCAGCAGGCTGAGATTGCAATGCAACAACGTAACCTCTCTACAAACTAGTATAAACAAGTTTGCTTCAATAGATCGCACCATTGTTCAACTAGACTTGGATCTCACAGTGCTGAAACGCATGACAACATCTCTCCTGACGCTGATGGTCCACGGGATTCCTATCCTTTTGAGAAAAGTCAAGCAGAACATTCTAGCAATATCTGCCTGCAAAATTTAAATCAAGCTCTTTACACATTGACTTTTTTAAAGAAAAAAGCTGAGAAAATCGCAGGTGCTGGTGATACCTCAATGCTATAACGTGGAGTATCATGACTTGAAATGTTTGCTCCTTCACAAACTACAAATACCAAGGTTTTGCCTCTTTTCCAATTGTCTAAGCTACTTCTGCTATTGATTTTTCCCCTTCTGCTTGATATCCTTTACTTGACCACTCATGTCTATTATTCCATTTGGCCTATTCCATTCCTCCTCTCGCAGGAACGAGTGGTTCCCAGATGTCGCTGAATTTGACAAGTCGCTCAACTCCTACTTCAACTCTTTCCCTTCTGTCTTTCAGAGTGCCAACAATTCTCCACCTCTTGACTTGACAGAGCACTCCAAGAGCTACACAGTTACTGTGTCGCTACCCGGAGTTGCTCCAGATGATCTATTGGTCGATTTTGACACAGTCAACAACGAATTGCTGATTAAAGGCAATACCGAAACCATGGCCAGCAAGGACAAGTCAAAGGGAGACTTCACCAAGCGAATCACTGAGAGATACTCTGGAACATTTGAGCGCCATGTTCAATTTCCAGCCAAAGCCAATATTGATGATGACAACATAGTAGCCTCTCTGGAGCATGGTGTCTTAACCCTGGAGATTCCAAAGGTTAGTGAAGACAATTCTCAGACTCCTCGCAAAAGAATTGCTCTTTCAAAGAAAAGGTTTGAACCCCAGACTTCGCAGAAAGCCTTCGAACCAAAGTAAATATTGAGCTGATCTTTACTATATGGAGTTTAGTAACATCCGCAATCGCAAAATATCTTATGCCTGTTGATTTGCACCACCACTGTGTATAAAAATCACAAAAAATAATAATAAGAATAATGTGCTTAATAAATTTTGATATCTCAATGTGTAGGTTCTACTTTAGTTCTACATGTGCTTGTCAAAGTTCTAGCTGAGGCGAGCTGACTTTTAGTTAAAATAGGTTCAAGTTATCAATACTTAAGCTTTCAAATGATCACTGACTTTCCTCCTTTTATCTTTACTTTTTTCTATTGTTTAAATATATTGGATTATCTGCTTTTCAAGATATCATGTATCCTTTTATACATAATTCTTGTGATAATACAAGATATAACATTATGAGATCTAATGCATGGAGCTAGTATGCGATAATCTCGCTCTTTATAAGTTTCTCCCATCCACTTCTTTAGAATTTCGACAGTTACTTGAGTTTGAAGTCTTTTTTGCTCAAACTAGATTTTGATGCCTTTCTCGGATTTGGAACCTTTTTGCTCAGTCTGGGGTTCAAACCTTTTCTTCGATAGAGCAACTTTTTTGCGAGGAGCCTGAGAACAGTGTTTATTCTCCTTTGGAATTTCCAGGGTTAAGACACCATGCTCCAGAGAGGCTATTATGTTGTCATCATCAATCCTGGCTTTGGCTGGAAATTGAACAAGGCGCTTAAATGTTCCAGAGTATCTCTCAGTGATTCGCTTTGCGAAGTCTCCCTTTGACTTGTCCTTGCTGGCCATGGTTTCGGTATTGCCTTTGATCAGCAATTCGTTGTTGACTGTGTCAAAATCAACCAATAGATCATCTGGAGCAACTCCGGGTAGCGACACAGTAACTGTGTAGCTCTTGGAGTGCTCTGTCAAGTCAAGAGGTGGAGTACTGCTGTAATCCCGAAAGACACAACACAACGTCTTCATTATGAAATTGGGCGTTTTGCGAAACTCATTAACACCTGGAACCCAGTGATTACTAGGAGATTCGGAATGAAATAGGCCAAATGGATTAATAGACATGGATGAGTGGACGAGAAAAAAAATAGTGTAGAATGAGATCATGAAAACCAATGAAAGCATAAAACTCGATGGCTTCAGTAGCTCAGAGAACTCGCCTTATGAGGGTAGATGCAAAACAATAGCACCGGTATTTGAAGGTAACTTATGAAGGAGCAAGGTTGCTCTTCCGCTGTGAGAACGGGAATGAAAAAACGATTCTACTATATGGAGTTGAAATGGATCCTCAATCGCAACTATAGAGTGTTCAAAATTCTGGATTGCTCAATCTTTATGTTTTTACTGCAGTATGTAGTCTATTTAAATGTTTCAACTGCTCATGAAGCAAGCTGACTGAATTCCTGATTATTCTACAGGGTCTGTCTGTGCGCAACAAAAGCATTTTAAGTACTGAGCTCTAGCTTATAGACCAAGAATAGTTCACACAAGAAGATCCCCACTTTCGTCCATCCGATTTCACGAATTCTACCTCCGTTATGAAAATTTCTTGCCCACTCGACCTTATGCTTGATAATGCGACGTTCATTGCAAGAACGCGAGATGTTAAATGGCCCACTCCATGGTCCAATTAGAACTGACTCTAGCTATTCTTGGTATATCACTTACTTCACCAAATCCCCATCAGGACTGAAGGGACTGTGCAATACATACATTGCAACAAGCAGAGAATTTGCAAGTTTCTTCAAAACCTCTCGAGACACGCATGCAGGCATCTATAAACCATGCTCGACATGTAGTAGCACGGCTGTCTATCACAACACAAAAGGGATCACTGGAATTATCCTCTCATGTAAATTTTTTACTCTTCGTAGTGTTTTTGATCTTACGCGTCTCTAACATTGCCCAGGTGTCAATCCATTTGAGTATCTCGCACTCATGATCGAAGGAAGTCAGTTTGTCCACTCTTCTGGTTTCCTTGAATATCGCGCGTAGTTAACATTTCCTAGCTCCCGCTTCATATCAACAACTCACGCAGGCCGGCCTACGCTGGAATAATTCAAATTCATCTCAAGGTGCAATTGCAATTTCTACTGCGAGAGCCGCTCTAAACTCAGGCCACGAACAGGGAGCGCCTCGCTAGTAGATAATCATGGTTTTGTGATGATGGCTTTGCTAAGACCTGAGGTTTTGCCAAATCTTACAAGTACAGCAGAATTACTCTGGAAACCCCAAAATCTTGCTGTAATATTAATCAAATCATTGATCCAATTGCATTCCACTGGCTTTACTTGTAATACAGTACTTTAGTACTATATCTCATAAATAAACAATGCTCTTCTATCAGTCTGAGATATATTTGAGACTATGATATACTGAAGCATCAGTTGGGAGGATTGAAAAAATTATTCCTATTAAAAAATATCAGAATCTCTGAACAAAACACATCGAGTTGAATACTTCATTCTGACTTCAACCGCACCTTTTAGAAATTGTAGCAAATATGTCTGCTAAGTCGGGTGCCTCTGAAGCTGGAGTTCCAAGTGCTTTGGCATTGTCAAAGCTAGGCGATAAGATCAAGCAGCAGCTAAGCAAGGACACTAAGAAAAAGGATACTAAGAGCTCGAGCGACAAAAAGGATTCAAAGAAGAATTCTAAAAAAGAGGCAAAAAAAGACTCGAAGAAAGGTGGAAAGTTTTCTAATGATCATACTTCCAAGACTAGTAAGTCTTCAACTAAATCACCATCAAAGGGCAAGAAGGATCAAGAGGAAGATGAGGGGGAGAACGTTCTGCTTCGGGAAATCAAGAACTTTGGTGGTTCCGAAGCCGATCTCGATCTTGTGGACGATTTCTCTGATGGAGACTCTGTAGTCGACTTTGGAAATGACAATAAGGGTGCTTCAGACAAGTCTCTTGCTTCAGACGTTTCGAAATTCATGAGTGAGCTTGGACTTGAAGGATCAAGTACTGACTTTGTGATTAACGATGAGGATGAAGAAGCAAAAGAAAGCGCCTCGAAGGCAAAGAAAGAAAAGAAAGACAAGAAGGATAAAAAGGAGAAAAAGAACGAAAAGAGGGAAGATGAAAAGGAAGAGAAGAGGACTGAGTCAAAGAAGACGAAGAACTTGAAAGCTACTCAAGAAATTGAATCCAATGCTAAGGCTAACAAGAAAGAGGTCAAGAGAGAAGCTGAACTTGAAGAGCGAAAGAAGCAGTTTAACTACAGCACAGCCAACGATATTGATCAAATCATGAACGAAATCGATCCTCTAGTAGCAGATAACAACGTCCTCAATTCTCAGCATGCAAAGAATCAACTTATCCTACCTCCTCATTCCGATTGGTACAACCAGGAGCTTGACGATCCTCAACATCCGGAGACTGAACTGTCAGATGTCCTGGTTGAGCGCTTGTACACTAAGGCCAAAAATTTGCTAGCCAAGGAAAATGAACTGTTCACTCACGAAAACAACAAGACCAGCTCTCAAAAGCAGTTTTTGTCACAGCTCTTAACCGCCGGTACTCTCTCAGATAAGATTGGCGCCTATTCGCTGCTCATTCAAGAGTCGCCCCTCCACTCCGTCAAGTACCTCACAGCTCTCCTTGGCTTGTGTAGAAAGAAGTCCAGAGGTAGTGCTCTTCAAAGTATTGCATCACTCAAGGATATTTTTGTTCAAGGTGGTGTGCTGCCAGACCGTAAGCTCAGATGGTTTAAAAATCAACCTGGTCTTTCTAGCTTTGCCTCTTCTGAATGGCTGATTGTTTGGGCTTTCGAGGACTGGTTGAAGCAATATTTCTTTTCCCTCATTCAAATTCTTGAGGTGAGTACTTTTGCATGGTAGTGCGAAACTGTTACTAACTGTATCTTTCTAGGTTTTGTCTCACGATACTGTTGCATATGTCCGATCCAACGCTGTTCTGCATATTCTCGATCTTCTGAAGTCTAAGCCTGAGCAGGAGGCAAATCTACTTAGACTGGGAGTCAACAAGCTTGGTGACAGTGACAAGAAGGTTGCATCCCGTGTTTCTTATCTGCTGCTTCAGATCGAGCAGGCTCACCCTGCCATGAAATCTATTGTAGTAGATGCAATTTCTGAGCTTCTTTTCCGTCCCGGTTCAGACTATCATTCTCGATACTACTCAATCATCACATTGAATCAAACTATCTTGGCTCATAAAGAGATTGAAGTGTCCAACACGTTAATGAAAACTTACCTCTCTCTATTTGAGAGGTTGCTTGCAGAATGGACCAGCGAGAAGGAAGTGCCTGAGGCTGCTGAGGTGAAGCAGAAGAAGCCTAGATGGAAGAACAAGGGAAATAAGGGCAAGCATGGTGGTCAAAGACAAGTTGCCAAGACCTCTGAGACTCTTCGTGAAGACGAAAATTCAAAGCTGACTTCAGCCATTCTGACTGGTATGAACCGTGCATACCCCTTCTCTGAGCTTCCAGAGGATCTGCTCCTGCATCACGTCAATACACTCTACCGGGTTACACATTCTGCTAACTTTAATACGAGTGTTCAGGCTCTCATCCTTCTGTTTCAGATTTCACAAAAGGATCAGAATCTGACGGATCGATTCTACAGAACTCTTTACGAGAGTTTGCTTGACCCCAGATTGTCAGTGTCTTCCAAGCTCCGTTTGTATCTCAATTTGCTTTTCAAGGCTGTAAAGCAGGATAATAATATTGAGCGCGTCAAGGCATTTGCTAAACGTATGGTTCAGATTTCCAATCATTGGCTTAACATTGGCGTTGTTGCTGGTGTTATTTACTTACTGGTTGAGCTCTCCAAGACTACTCCAAGAATCAGAGAACTCTTGATCTCAGTCGAAGGCGATGCAACTGGAGAGCCCGACAACTACGATGGAAGAAAGCGCGATCCTGTGTTTGCCAATGCCGACAATACCAAACTTTGGGAGGTTCTACCCCTCCTCAACCATTTTCATCCTACTGTTGAGCTGTATGCTCGTCATCTGACAGGAACCGCCCCGGTTGGATCTGCGAAGCTCACTCAACCCGATCTGACACTGCACGGTTTGACACATTTCTTGGACAGATTTGTATACCGTAACCCCAAGCAAAATGTCACTGCTCACGGCAACAGTATCATGCAGCCTCTTGCAGGCTCAGATCCAACAGGTCTCGTAATTGGAGCCAACAAGTCCCGCAATATCAAGCCAGTTAACGTTGCTGACTGGGCCAATACTAAGATAGAGAGTGTCAACGTGAACGACAGATTCTTCTACAACTACTTTATGCTCAAGAACCAGCAGAAGAAGCCTGTCAAGAAGGGAACTAAGGACTTTGATGAGGAGGGTAGAGAACTTGACGAGGACGCTGTCTGGAAAGCTTTGGTTCAGAGTAATCCTGATGTTGAAGCTGACGATGATAGCGACCTGAACATGGACGATTTCTCCGACATGGAAGACTTTGATGAAGAAGACCTTGATGTCGATGGTGAGAATGATCTTGAGGATGAAGACGAAGATGCTGAGGCGACTCAGAAAAACGCCGATGACGAGAGCGATGATGACATCGATCTTGATGATGAGGATGGTGTTCTCGGAAGCGACGATGAGGTCGATCTCGAAGTTGCTGGAGACGAAGATGAAGAAGAACTTGAAGCCTTGTTTGAGAAGGAACTTGAGAAGGCATCCTCGGGCAAGAGAGCCCGTGATGATCAGTTTGAGTCAGAAGAGGAAGAACCTGAGGTTTCTAAAAAGAAGAAGAAGAGCGCTAGACAGAAACTCAAGGACTTGCCTGTGTTTGCATCTGCTGAGGACTACGCTCAGTATCTTGGATCTTCTGATGATGAAGACTACAGTTAAATGTATTAATAAAAGTGTGATTTGTGTTTTGCTATTAGGATAGAATTAAAAAAGGATCCTTAGAATTGACAAGCTGTGTATGTAGTAGACAATTAGAGAGAGTTGCGAAATGAACGGCCTCTAAAAACCTGAGACTATTGTAGCTCGTGGTCTGGATGAAATGAAAAATTTTAGTAAATCAAACCTCATTTAACTTAATTGGTATAATCAAAATAACAAAATATAGAATATAAAAACGATAAACTAAATCAACAATGAATTCTCTTATATAAGAGAAATTAAAAATTTCGAAAGCTTAAACTTCAGTGGCCTTTATATCAACAGTAACACCCTTGAAAGAACTAGACTGAGGAGACATCTTGCTGTCGTAGGTAGTAGCTGTGAAGCCAAGAATCTCATCAATCTCATCTTCCTTAGGCTCAGACCATTTCGAGCGGGCTTCAGGTGGCGGCCAGAAGTAGCAGAGACCGTAGTATGTGCTAGATGCAATAATGAAACCAGCAAAGAAATTAAAGTTGTAGATGTAAGTGGCTCCACGAGGAACAGTGGCTCCAACAGCACCAGCAAATCCAACTACATTAATGACAATACCAGCAATGTAGGCAGTGTATGCACGCCATGAAATTCCCCAGGTGTACATGTAAGTACTGCCCTGGCGCAGGGAGTAGAGATCAGTGACAAGAAGGTAGCCCTTACGCACAAAGTAGTAGTCAGAAATCATAACACCAGCAATCGAGGAAAGGAAGACAGCGTAGGATGAGAGGTAGGTAGTAAACTTATTGGTTGATGCAAAAAGCTTCCAAGGGCACATGGCAAAGCCAATAAGAGCACAGATGTATGATCCTCGTCGAATGTTGATGAAGCGGGGGAACAGGGCACTCATGTCAGTGCCGGCTGAGATACTGTTGGCGGCAATGTTAGTGCCGAGCTGAGCGAGGCAGAAAACAGTAGCGATAAGGAAGACACCAGTTCGGGCACCCGCAGAGCCATTGTGGAGGAAGCTGCTGAGAACATCAAGAGGGGACCAGAGGGTCTCACCAACTATCAGAGTTGAAGCTGAGGACACAATGATTCCAATAAAAGAAGTAATGGAAAAGGCCACAGGAATAGTAATAGCTTGGGACCAAATAGCACTGCTTCTCTTGTTGCTGAATCTCGTAAAATCCGGGTCGTTGACAATCAGAGTAGCAAAGTTGGCAAGACAGTTCATCATGCTTTGAATGAAAGCCCAACTGAAATCACTGCCGTGAATAGTTTGAGGCTGGTGGATGACAGGACCAATTCCACCTGCACGCTTGACAGTCCAGATCAAGAAACCGATACCTGCAATAGGTACGAGGTAAGACTTGACTGTGAACAAGTGACGGATCTGGTGAACAGGAAACCAGATAGCGGGCAGAGATCCAAGGCAGAAAAGGAAAAAACACATGAATTCAAAGGTAGTTGTACCTGAGTTGGGAATGCCATTATGCATGTTGACAGCTTGGGGCCAGATAGCACGAATCATAAGCTGGACGCACTGGCCACCGAGCCATGACTGAACACCATACCAGACACAGGCCATTCCAGCACGGTTGAACACGGGCCAGTAACTGCCAAAGATACCAAAAGAACTACGAGAGATAACAGGAAAAGCCAAGTGGTAAACAGCACCAATGCGACCCATGATGACAATGAAAACACCGACAATACCATAGCCAAGCCAAACTGTAATCCAGACCTGCCACCACGTCAGACCCATAGTCACACCCGTGGCTGCAATCTGCCAGGTGTTGATGTTGAAAGAATCAGAAATCCAGAACGCAACAAAGTTCCAAAAGCCCCATTTACGGCGTTCGGGCTCGACAGGTTGCAGGTCATAATTCTGGAGGAACAATTCCTTGGTCGAGAGACCTTCTTCGTGCTTTGTTTCCAGCTTCCTGACTATATCGCTAAAACCCATTGTACCTGTGTGCCGTTGTTGCTTGAGAGTGGATGGATTGTTTTTTTAAAAAAAAATTTCACTGAGAAAAGGGAGAAGAAGGTGATATAGAATTTATTTATAGTATTTGGAACCCTGTTAAGAACGGGAAGGATTCCAAACTGTAAAGGTTAATTTTCGTTGTTATCAACTATAGGTTGGCTGATATATCTGGGTCCCGTAGAATAGCTGATAGAAGCGAAGTAAAGCTTCTCCTTATGCTGTATTTCCAGCCTTGTGTTTGGGACCGCTGTGGGTCTAAAAGTCGCGCGCGCTGAGCCGGCAGTTATTAACCAGAAACAAGTAGATATAACAGTTCAGTATCCGCGTCTTTTCTCTGCATGCAATTGATGAATGTTCTTATCGATAAAGGTTTTTTTCAAGGGCGACGGCGGAAGATTTAAGCTGCTTTGGAGAATCAATTGGCGGTTTAAATTGATCAGAGTTCTAGTGCGCGATGACGAGCTAGCTTCATCGATCGATATCCATCAAGACTCGCGCGCTCGTCAGATATCAGTATTTTTTTTGTATTTTCATGGAAATTACCGCTTTAGGCAATTCTGTGAGGTATCTAGAATGTTCACGTGATATAATCGAGCCAATAATCAGGCAAGAATCAGGAATAGTGCTGTCATACAAGTTGGGTCTCCATATAAGGATATGTGAGAAATGTATTTGTGATCCCAGTTGATAGTGCAATTTCAAGTACAAATTCTGGACAAGGATGCCTACGCCATTCATGACTTGCGATCAATTCAATTGAGGATCATATAAAAATTGATCTGAATGATCAATGATCATAGATAAGAGTGATTGAAAACATTTACAGTACAGCTTCGGATCACTTATATGTTTCAGTTTGGTGTATACATATATAGTTTACTCTGCAGGATCGTATTTGATTAGCAGATTAAGCAGTTGGTAAAGTTTAGCATTGACGCGTATAAAATCATTTAAAGATTGAAGCACGCTAAATTCTACGACCCCGCTACGATATTATACATAGAATCATGAAATTGTATACAATCAAAATAATTCAAGCTTTGATCTCCATCCAGATTGACAAATACAAGATTTTCTACTTATCAAGATTAGTTGAATTGTGGATATTGAAATGTCGTATATATAGATTGAAGCTGCGCAGGATACCATAAACCTATAGAAATTGATCAACTGTTCTCTTCCTAGAGTAGACTGTTATCGCAAACTCAATTTTGTTTTAAAATAACTGTACAGTTTTACGAGATAACAGTCATCACTCGGATACCTTTATACAAGATTTCTATAGAGAAAAAGCGTTTATTTCATGCGCTGTTATAATATATAACACAAACATAAAATCATATATATATAGAGCAAATCAATTTTCACATTAATTAAGGGTTGCCGTATTTTTTACTATATTTATAAGGCAGTCCAAATGTAAGCGATCGAAGTAGGCACTTAGCTAATGATATCCATGGTATTGAAATGTATACATAAATTTGTTCTCTATCATGAATATCCTCTGGTTTTCTATCTCACTAGTGAGCTCTAAACAAATTCTCCCTGATACACTGTAAATTTGAGTTCCTGTGTATTTGATCCATTATGGCAGCTATATATAGGACAAAATGGCAAGCGGGCTGTAGTGGAGCTAGAAGACGCATTAATTGATGAAATATAATTCCTTTTTGCTTAAGGGGTTATCATTAATTGCCCATTCAACAGTAGTTAACTCTCGACGGCTGATCACGCTACCATCCATTTTTTTCCCTCAATCTTTGTAACATGTTGAAATAGCAGATGCATACACAAGATAACTAAACCTGCATGAATGATGCCAGAAATTATATAATTGCAGTTGAGTGTGTCAGAATTCAAACTGCCTAAACTGGGATTGCGCATCTAACTGACAAAACGAGAACAAGCTTATAAGGAATTCTAATATTTAATATGAAAAAAGAATGACTTGTATTATATATAGCTGCTATAGTGAATGCCCGCGGGTTCATGTATGCCGACCATGATCGGTCTACTATAGTTAGAAATATATAGACAATAAACATGCATTATCTGGCAAGGCTGGCATGCTAGCTATAGCAGCTGGAGATACTTTGTACCTTATAATACTTTGCTCGATTGTCATTGCAAATAAATCGAAGACACTGATAATGATAAGAAACTTATAAAGCTTAGCACTAGTGTTCATCAGCATCAGCATATATATGGGCTACCCGCTGATAAGCCATTTCTTTTTTTTTTTCTACCCACTGGCCGGCCCCCCTGCAGTTTGAATTGGTGCAGTTGGGATCAAGCTCGTGCGGCGGCGCTTGTACCATCACTCGCAAAGCTTATTTTCGGCATGCAAAGACCAAAACTACTATAGTTATAGACCTTCAGTCTACTCAACATCACCAACAACAGGGACTCTAGCAAATGAATTAAAAAGTTAGTGTAAAGAATGCTTTGGCTTGAAATTCAAACGAGGAACTCAAAGATGGCAGCGTTTGTGTTACGGTCAACCAACTGAAACTTTTAAAACAAAAACGTCCCTGGCAGCTAGCTTCGACCAACCAAACTGCCAATAAAATTGTGGCTTGAAGTGGATATTTTTGACCAATAATAATGAGCCATTCTAAATAGATAAGAATTGTTAAAGTAGGACGTGATCCTGTCTTGTAGCTGAATTATTGATTGTCGAACTAGGTCCCTATTTGATTGTCTAGTATTTTTAAATACAGCTACCTCACAACATTATATTCACCTTTTTTACTCTTCACTTATGCCTCAACTTTTTATAAACCTTTAATTGATGCATTCGCTATGGAGTTGCTTATTGAAGAGAATGAGAATCTATATAGTACTATGAGGAACGTGAAATTGATGTGTCCTAGGAATTACAGAAATGAAAGTCAAGTTGAAGCAATCTGACTTATCTAAAGATTGGTTTCATGACAAAGCCATATTGGGTCCTCAACAACTCTTTCTATATTAATTTTCTAGAAAGGATACTCTAGAAGTAGGTGGGAGCTCGAGGAAAGCGAGTTATTACATACTAGCTCCGTTACGAGCTCCGTGACAGCACATGGTATTATTTAATACCTTAAGAATAAAAGATTTAATTATAATAGAATTTAAAACTGAGACGTAGCATTAAAGATCAAAAGAGGACAGGAAGGGATATCTATAGATTGTCTTTCATACAATTGAGTGTTTTGGACTTTTAAGAATAGCTGAATACATTGTGCTGAAGCCAGAACTTGATATCATGATTCCTGCCAGAAAGTAATTAAAAGTAAATCAAGATAGCCCAAAACTGAATAGACTCTCCAAAGCGTTCAACTAAACCAAACTAATCCAATAATCCCACTACTGAACATAGTACCTCTTGAATAACTAAAAATAATAATAATTCAATGATAAGGCTAGATTTTGCTTTTGCAAAAAAATATGCGAACTCTGTGGATCGAACACAGGACCTTCAGATTATCTGCAAGACTGAATTATGACTTCAGTCTGACGCTCTCCCAACTGAGCTAAGTCCGCATTTCTGTCCAAAACTGTTCTGCTGTTGTAGGCACGTTTGCTATATAGTATTTCATACCCTAGCCCTTGAGAAGAGTCATTTTAGGTTTTCATAAATGCACATTATGAATGCTAAAGGCCGAGACCGTACAACTCAATGCTGCAAGGAATCCATTACCAACTCCAAGATCTCGCTCATCAACCTTCTCTTCACCTAGAATCGAAGGACCTTGATTCACTGGTACTGATCTTGGTTTCAACCTTGTTGATTTTTTCTTTTTCTTGCATTTCTAAAGGTGTTCAAAGCTCTCTCAGTCAGCCGATATCGCAAAGTGGTGGACCCCCAACTTTTTTTTGGTCTTACACACTGTTACAGTTTTATGCCGAGGACATATATATACATACAGCCCCAGCTGGAGCCATCATCGCCATCCATTCACTTTTTTTTAAGGACTTTCTATTGATATTATATCTTTGCTGAAGCTTCTCTTCTTCTTACTATCTTCTGGTATCATCCACTACAATTTTATTCAACAAATCGTGAGGTCCCGAGCTTTTTTAGGGTTTAGATCGTCACCATTTCCGAACTTATCAAACGCCTATAAATTACCAAAATCATCATGAGCGCAGCTATCAAAACTGTTGACGGAGAATATAAAGAGGTCCGAGTTCCAAGCTACGCTGGATTCCTTGCGGGAGTATTCTCAGGCATCACAAAGCTCACAGTGGGACATCCATTCGATATCATCAAAGTTCGACTGCAAACAGCTCCTGCCGGAAAGTTTACAGGACCTCTTGACTGTCTGCTTCAAACGGTGCGCAAAGAGGGTCTTCGCGGAGTATACAAAGGTGCTTCCCCACCTTTAGTGGGGTGGATGATTATGGACAGCGTAATGCTGGGGTCACTCACAAACTACCGCGCCCTCCTCAAAGACACTTTTTATGAAAATGAACCAGAGCTGCCGCTGCTAGGCAAATGCGTGGCAGGAATTATGGCAGGATGGACAGTTAGCTTCGTTGCCGCCCCCATTGAGCATGTCAAAGCGCGGCTTCAGATCCAATATGACGCCGCATCGAGAGTTTACACTGGTCCCATAAACTGCATCGCCACGCTATTGCGGGAAAACGGAATTAGAGGACTTTACAAGGGCCTTTTTGCTACCATGGTGTTTAGAACAAACTTCTTGTTCTGGTGGGGGTCATATGATATTTTTACAAAATACTTTGAGCGAAACACAGACATGTCCATGCCTGCAATTAATTTTTGGGCAGGCGGATTGAGTGCCTCGATTTTTTGGACCACTGCATACCCCGCGGACGTTATTAAGCAACAGATTATGACCGATAACGTCGCCAACCCCAGACTCAAAAGTTGGTGGCAGGCTTGCAAGTATGTGTATAACACCAAGGGCGGCTTCAAGGGCTACTTCAAAGGCTTTGTGCCTTCGTTTCTCCGGTCGTTCCCTGCGAACGCATCAGCCCTGGCTGCCTTTGAACTCGCCATGCGTGGCTTTACTCATACGTAGCATTAGACAATGTACCTGAATACATTAAAAAATAAAAGAACGACTTTCACACTAAGAAAGAGCCTCTGCTGTCTCCCAGGGCTTTCGTCGCTGAGGAGCTTTAGCTACCGAGCTGGCCTCCTGCCCCAACACAGTATCAGGGATTTCAACGATTCCAGGCACAGGCTTGCCTGTTAGAATGAGTTCCACAATGGCTGCGTATGATGTGGGGAACGGAGTTTCTCCGGATGGCTCGCCAGTTGTTGACCCCTGGCTACTGCTTGATTTCCAGTTTTGAAACTTTGCAAGATCAACCTTCTTCCCTGTCTTGCGTTCGTAGAAAAAAATTCTGGCCCGATTCTCGATTTCAGTGGTGGATGGTGGTGAACTGGCTGAATCGTTTACTCCGTTCTGCGCGGGAAGAGATGATAAAACGGCTTGGAGGCCGGATTGGAATTCAGCGTCTGTGGCCCAAGGATATGCATCGAAATCTTCAAAAAGCTGACTTTCCGCTGCGGGATCAGGGCATTCAATGACTGGTGTCGCTGACATGTTGGTATCTATTTGATGGCGAACTCTATATGTGGATCTGAAAACCTGGGGAGGTGTGAAGATAGTGAAAAGCAATCACGTGAAGGAGTGTCGAGTCGATCCAGGGATGCATTTCAATTCTGTTTGAGACCATGGCAATAAACTTCAAGAGCTCAAATTCCATTTAATTATTCATTTTTTTATTATTAATATTACTACTATTCTTCGTCTTCTTTTACTACGGGGTTTCTATACTGCGCGAAGAAACAGGCCCAGACAGAAACAGTTGACCACAAAGAACAACATCGTGGCCACAAACAGCCCTGGATAGAAGGTCGAGAGCCCCAGAAACTCAAGCAGGTATCCTTGGCGCACCCAAAGCAGCTGCGAGCCTGCCCAAAGCGCCACGCTCAAGAAACCCACTATCTTGCCCTTCAAGGACATGTTGGACGTTAGTGAGGGAAGGTAAAAGGGCACCAGCACCATGTACCACATGAAATACTGAGCTGTGCACACCTTGTTGAAGGTCACAAACGCAAAAGTTTGCAAAAACATGGTTTTCGTCACATCTCGCTTAGCAAAAAGCAGAGGTAAGATGAGCCCGGACAGCATGAGCTGGGGGAAAAACGCCCACTTTGAAGGTTCGGGAATGTGGGAAGTTATGCTATGTAAAAGAGAGTCGGGATTGCCCGTGAGAGTGTTGACAGCAGGCGATGAAGATATATACAAAAGCGTGCTGTATGGTGAAAAGTTGTGACGGTGGTCGATTCGAGACAAGTGGTGCAAGTAGGTATGAAGGAGGAATGGGTATCCGTAGACCACATACATGGTTCCAGTAAGAAAGAGAAATGAAGCCGCAGATGTAATTGCAAAGACTACTCGATCGCGATTCACAAACTTGAGGATGGTTGTCAACAGGTTATTGCTGCTGGCGCTGACTGGAAATATACTGGGACTGTTGTCTAGAGACCAGATCACAGTAGGAATATAGATGATGGGATAGATTTTGAAGTGGACGGCCACTCCTGCAAGTAAACCGCCCAGGATGAGACGCTTGTCGTAAACTGCCCATACAAATGAAATGACCATGGCACCAAGCAGACCTTCTGACGACCCGCGTGTTGAGATCGTCGAGACCATGGGGTTGAGCAGCCAAACTGCAGAATAAATCACAGCTTTGCTCTCTGGGATGCCTCTCATTTTGAGAATCTGTAGAATCAAGTATCCGGCCACGATGTCACCTATTGCAAACAGCACTTTGCCAAACGAGAAAAACCAATTTACCGTGGGCAACAGCAGCCAGGCCAGCAGCGGCGTGTATCTATAAGTCTCTCGCTCGTAAGGGGACCCGCCGTAGCTCATGAACCGAGATGCATCAGTGAAAACAAAGTAGTCAATATCCGTAAACCTTGGTGTCATATTGGCATCTTGATAGAGGCCCCAGAAAAAAATCACAATGCGTTGTATCACTGCCAGAGCAATGGCTGTCGTTGTGCGAAGATACCAAGGGGTTGTGCTGATCGCGGTTGTCTCCTTGGGCGATGATGCTGATTTGGTTTTTTTCTCCTCGTCCTGTTCCTCCAGACTGGTCCCAGGCTCCCTGCGCTTCTGCAGCAATGAACTGAGTCTGTCCCCCGAGTTGGTGTCCATTGTTGATGTCATCTAGTCCAGCAATTCAAGCCCTTGGAGCATTCCTAAGAACTGGTGAGAAGTATTGAGAGAAAAGTAATCTTGTCAAAGAGATATGAAAAAAAAGTAGCCTACACAAAAAAAAAACCAACATAACCACGTCACGTTTACCCGTTTTCTCCCACTTCATTATCTAAACCAAACAAAAATCAAAATAGAGATATGGACACCATACAGCCAACTTACTACTAAACCATCAACATCATAATTACTGAACAACTGTAAAATTTAAAGCAAGCTTTTTACCGTCCGCAGGTCGAGTGTAAGACTCCCGCATCGTTTCCGCCAGAAGTCGCTTGTACGCGGTCTTTTGGAACTGGCTCATGCCATGGAAAAAGTGTCTGCCAGCTGTGTGCTGCTCAATCCGATAGATCAAGTGAGCAGTCGACATGCGGACTTGTGGGCTCTTGTGGAATAGGCCCAGAGCAATATAGAAGAGATTGTTTATGCTTGAGGCTGTAAGAAGTCGGATTGTGTCATCATCGTCCACAACGTTGTCGGCAAGCGTCGTGTAGATCGTTCCCGACTCCTCGTAGCTCAGCTTGTGATATCTCAATCTGTCCAATAAGTAATCAAAATCAAGCACCCGCTTTGGCAAGCGTGGCCAGATCTTCGCCTGCTCTCCAACGTAATAACGGTAGCTGCGCGACATACGCCAGCCCTCAATTACTGGAGAGTAGCAGTTAAAATCAAAGGTGCGTTGTGAATCGCTGATCCAAGTATAGCCATAGCCAGGAACAACGTCGTAGTTAGGATCTGAGCGCGACGGCCACAAATTAGTTGATCCGTACTTGGACTCCTCATAGTTGGTAGCAATTCGAATGAATCGCTTAATATAATTGCGGCATCGTGCACGAATAGAAGACTCGGCAAAGTGATCAGAAACCATCAGTTTCATGTCAGCCATAAATGCCACATCTTCTGGATTCATAGAGCTAATTAGTGCCTGCTGTTGTGAATGTTTTTCGCTATGACTTTGAGATCTCGTGGAAACTGGAGGACCAGGAATGCCAATGGAGCTTGAGATTTTCAGGGTACCAGCTTCAAGGTCAATTATAATATCCCACCAGGAGGGATGGTGTCCAAAAGCAGGGTTCTTAACTCCTGCAATGTAGCCAGGAGAGGACAACAAATCATCCACCTTACTCAAATCTGTGTAAGGGAAAGCGTTGGTAACAAACGACCGGAGAACTCCTCCAGAGGCAAGCGAGCAAGCAGCGAGAACTCTGTCAGCAACTTCACCTGAAGGAGAGTTCAGCCCCACAAACAGAATTCGCTTTTGTGTTAACAACCCATTTATGAGAATCAAGAGTGGGGGTGTGAGGGCACCATAAATAGTGAGTTCAGGGTGCAGAACCTGGCAAGGCTCAGTGATGTTCAAGAGGGTAGACACCAAGTTGATAAGAGAAAAGTCACCAACTGATTCTGGGTAGACATCGATAGGAACCTTGATGGGGATTTTCATTCCATTAAAGTTGACCTTGGACTCGTAGAAGTGGGTATTTCGATTGACGTTGCGCTTGATTAGATTTTGTCCCTGACTCTTCAGATCAATGTAATAATGAGGTTTGTCATCCTGAGAGTTGCTGGTAGCACTGCTGGTTTTGAGGGTAGCTGTAGTTGAAGTGGTGCCCGATAAAATCGAAGTGCGATCAGTACTAAGAGTGTTGCTTGTCAAGCTTGCATTTTGAATGTGATGGCCGGTAGGGAGAGCTGTCACTGAATCGTCATCGTCTTCAAACTTTTCACTAAACATGTTTGGAATGTCCGAAGCCGATAAAATCTGGCGCTCAAAGTAGTTAAGTTGTGGAACATGTGTAAGGTCAATAGAATTAATGGAATCATACAACAGCTGAAGACTGCTGATCGAAGGGGCCTTGAAGTACTCGTCCAGAGCTAGCAGTAGGAGCGGCTTGAAAACATGGAAAAAAGGGTGCGGGGTGACAATACACATTGCCTTGACAGTAGCTCCGCGCTTAACATCTTTGTCAAACTTTGTATTGACGAGGTTCAGCACGTATAGCTTAGACGCATTGTTCTTGTCGGATTCATCCTGAATATGGTATTCTAGAGTAGTGTGTCCTTGTTGATGGTAAAGGAAGAAAACGGTCCAGTCTTCTGTACGCACATGCGACTGATCAGGAAGCATGAGTTCTGCAATGAGGCTATCAAGAGTTAGAAGAAGACAACGTAAAGAGGAGTCAAATGTGCTTACTGTTGATCACCCTTGATTGAGGATGGGTATTGGTACTTTACGACTGGGCCAGAGTCAATATCAAACTCGGCAGCGAGAACATACTCCACATGAGGGCCGTCATATGAAGAGTCTGGAATCGTTATTGGCTCTGTGGTATAGGCCTGGCCGTTATTGAGATCTTGGGGTTGTTGATCCATTATGAGCCCCTGATGAGTTGAGAAGGAGCAAAGGTCAAAAAGATGGAGATAAAGTCGAGATCGAGATAGCTACGTGTAAAATCTGGCTCGATAGCACTCCAAATATTGTTCAAAGCAAATGTGTAAGACTGAAAAGGTCGAGGAGCACCGATGTCTAAAGATTAGAGGTGGCCAAGGGTGAAGAAGGGTGAAAAACTAAAGTGGCACTATCAGAGTTGGTTTAATCTCCGGCCGGGGTTGATTGAACGGTAGTCGTGCTTGGCTTCACTATATCAAAATAGATTGAAGCTAGTAAAAAGCAAAAACACCAGTGATAATATATTTCAGTTCAAATATTGTATAAGGAGGAGATTGAGCGAAGCTTAAGTTTTTGTGTTTTTTTATTATTTTTTTTTTTTTTTTGATTTTTTTTTTATTTTTTATTTTTTTTTTGACTTTTTCCATATGATCTTGGGTCGTATCTGAAATTCCACGTAAGGCTGAATGTTGTCGTGGCAACAAGGCACACGGGCCCATTAGGCCAAACTAAGCGTATCACAAAAGTACTCCAAACTACTGGACATATGTTAAGACAGGCCAGGATGCCCAACTTGACAGGCAATATTATGGGCTTAAACAAAGCATAATTAGAAATTAAACACCATAATAATACAGGACGATATAAATGGAGACTAAAGTACAAGAAATGTTAACAACTAGGTCTATAAAGATCTCTTCAGAAGTGGAAGCACTGGCCACTTTCGGCGGCATGGTTTGTGCATGGCACCAAGGCATTTTTACTCAAGCAACTCGCACGTCGCCGCATTTGGTGCGCCCTCTTCATCAGCTAGATCAAGAAACCAACTTCAGTGACAATCCGGTTATGGATAGCTGCCAGGCGCAGGACCAAAGTATCCAGGGTCAGCAGGAACCTCTTTCAAGGCTCCTCCCATGGCATCTTTACCAGCGTATGACACAGTATTGCCCCACCAGACAATTTCCTTTGCATTGTACTGAACAGCGAAAAAAATGATGATGGCTGAAAAGGCTACTCCAGCCTGAATTGAAGAAGCAAGTACATAATTGTAGCGCTCCCACCAGTGGTAGTACTTTCCTCGGATATAGGACATGAATACATACGAGACGTACATACCTGGCGTCAAGTATGACATATTGTAGGGAGCATATTGGAGCATGCCACCAATGATCAGAGTTGGCTGAAAGTAATAAGTTGCGCGCGGAAAGAATTTGCGGGCTAGCAGACATGGAATGGGTAGTAAAGCGCCGATGAGGAAACACCATTGAAGCACTGGATACAAGCCTTTGAAAACTCTTTTAGGGCCAATCACACCCCAAATGATAGAGGCTGAAAACATAGTGTGCGAGGAAGGACATGTGAATTTATCAGGTTGATTTTTAGTACACAGATCGTCAATGTTGGTCAACTGCCAGTTCATGATTCCAAGTGAGACAAAGACCTGGACAAGAGTTGAGATCATCTGGCCCTTAAACATAGCTCGGGGTGGAACCTTGCAATAATGGCCAATCTTCTGGTCACTGATATAGTTTTGCGCCTGGCCATCAATATTGTAGCCGTATGCCTTCAGGATCATGAGTGCAATACCGTTTCCTGGAAGTGCATAACCCACAATCAGCTCCACAAGCACGTTGAGGCCAAACGAAAATCCCGTTGCCGAGTAAATGATTGTTATTGGAATCAAAAACACAAAGTTGATGCCGAGGGCAAAAAAGATACCCCATACCGGAGTGTTGGTAGGATAATGCTCGACGCACACAATTCCGAGTACAAGAGCAACAACCATGACAGCAAAAAACCACCAATCAGGACATTCGGGGTAACTTCTCATCATCTTGCTGTGATTGTCCGAGTGCTCTTCAAAGTTGGATCGTTTTGGATGGCGAATGGACTTCCATATATCTTGGAACGAGAAGTAGATAGTGCGCCATTCCGTCACAAACGTGTAAATGACTGCAAACGGATAAAGGGTAAAGAAAGCCCCATAAATAATGATATTAGAGGCTGTATAAAAGGGAGGGGAGTATTCGTTATACTTTTTTTCGTCCAATAAGCCGTCGGTCAAAATCTTACTGACTTCATAAGGAGCGCCAGTGTTGGTAAATAATTTGTTGGAGTTTATGGGTAAATATGCTGTCCATTTGTGATTCGTGTAGTAGAGAGCTGGAATCAATACAACACCGGCAATAAAAGTTCCAATGTACTGGTTTGCCTGAGAGTAAAATGGTACCTGTAGACAAGAGTTGTAATTGATGATTGTCCAGTCAAATGTGGTGATTGGGTTGATACCAAGACCTGTAATAGATCCTGTAATAGCGGCCAAGTTGAAATTCTGCGGGCTGATCCAAGTCATCCAGTTGAAGAAACTAAGAGCTTGAAAAAGGTAATTGGGGATCCAAAAGTAAAGAAAGGCACCTGAGAAAACGTAGGAAAAAAATCGGTATCTGCTGATACTCCATCCATTGACAGTCTTTCGAGGCTCCGCTGAAACAAGAGCTCGATTTAAAGCAATTGTGGGTAGGATAGTTGGCCAAACAGAACGCACTGGGTACACAGTTAAGCGACGAATGATGCCAGCAAAACCAAAGCCTACAAACTGAGTTGACAGAGCCAAAAGCGTTTGGTACCCAAAGGTTGCCCATGTATTGTCGTAAAACAGAGGTAGCTTTTGCGTGATGAGGTTATAGGCGGCAACATAGGTTCCTCCAATGGAAACGTTGAAAATAATGGTTGCCAGCATCTGCTCTTTGAATGTCCAAGGACCAGGATTGAGGCTATACCGAGTCCCTCTAAACTTGAATCCCCAGTCAGGCAGATACTGCATTGCCTTACCGCAAGGAAACAAAAAAATCTGCAGAATTCCTGAAGACACAGTAATAGTAGGCTGGCGCGGAGAGAAAAATTGATTCACACCTGTTCCAATGACTGTCCAAAAGAGACCCAGAAAGTACGCTCGGAAAGTTTCACACAACTCTTCTGGGTCATCAAAAGGATCTGTCACAGCCCGAATTTCAGGATAAGGTGAATGGTGACCGATAAGGACTGCTTCAATTTTCACTTCTTCTTCATAAGCAGCTTGATCCATATTTGCTTGAATTGGGCCCTCTACCAACTGCTTGATTCTGTCCATTGCTTTCAGAGGAAAATTGACATCGTCGGTATGGTATTTAATTGCTTCAGTCAAAATCTCGATCGCCTCTTGAAGTGTCATTGCCTGATATACTTCATATAGGTACTCGATGACTTTGTCTTCCTCATGACAGTCTGGGCTTTTCCCAAGGCGCTCTAAGACTGAGGGACATGGTGGGCTTGGGTCTGTAGCTCGTTTCTCAACCTCAACCGCAAGATCGTCCTCTTTTCGATTAGACATTATTATTATTGAATTTGCCAGTTCTAAGCAAATTTTACGGAGATCTACTTGTTTTTATAAAGCTTGTTAAGGGCGGACTTGAAATCAGGTCAGGCATGAAACTCAAATCAAAAATAAATAGATGAGGGCCCATAATGAAATAAAACAACTCCTTCAGCACGCAGATGAATACTCTTTAGCCAAGAAAAGCTAATGAGGCTGCCGCAGAAAGCTTGATTAGCCTTTGAGTTACAGTACAAGTCGTTCAATGGCTGCAAAAAGTCAAAATATCTCAGCCCACGATCGACCAATGTGCAATTGAGACACGAACAATAAACTTTTTACCTTGATCCTTGATGAAGTTTACATAGTTTCTACCTCTACTTTTTAGAAGCTTTGTGTCATGCTTACAAGTTGCCTAATGAATCCGACCAATAGTTGAGACTATTATGATAAGTGGCACTGATAGAAAGATTTTGAAAAAACTTCTTCAACTTAATTCAGCTGTTGCTTTGATCTTTTGTATCACAAACTCAGCTAATATTTACCACAACGGTAATACTCAGATATTAGAGGCACTCGTATCTAGGTTTAGGCATGAAATTTTTTTACAAATTCCTGACAATTGGCACCAAATTTATACGTCCGTATATATGGCTGGCCTGTGATAGATTTTTATCAACGCTTCGTTAACTAATCAATTATTTGTCGGTTAAAACAGTGTCTGCAAAGTTTGGACTTTCTTCCTGATACGAAGAGCTCCGTAGCTATAGTGCCAGGCGGCAGTATCCAGCAATCACATACAAACGTCCCGATAGCTGAACTTGATAAAAACTAAGCCATATCTAAGTCCATTCCGGCAGTGATTTCCGCAATCCAGCAGAGATCGTACATTTCTTTACTGTCAGCAAATCCGTCCGGGGTCTGCTATTTGTCTGCACATCACGAGACTAGCTAAATCAAAGGCCAGTATTATCCTCCCAAGTTGTATTTCTAACCAGCTTTTTCCTCATCTTTATTTCAACTACCATCTCCAACTATCGAAAGCAAAGATGTCTAGAGTAGCTCCTGATCTTCAAGCTTGGTTTGACACCACTACTCCCTCAAAATTGGTTCCTGATGAGTCGGCTTACTTGCCTGCTGCTGAGGTCAAAGAACTCCTCGAGAAACATCCCCGCGAAACAACTTTGATTGATTTGCGCAAGGGAGACTTTATTGTAAGTTTTATGCAATGCAATCAATTGGGTTTTCTAATTTTTGTGATATAGGGAGGCAAGATTCATGGCGCTCTCAACATTCCCGCCCAAGGAATTCACCATTCTATTGAGGATCTCTACGAGATGTTTGAAGCCTCCGGAAAAAAGGATATTATCATTTACTGCAGTGAGTATTGTACTTCTATGCTGATAGCCAAGTGATTAACTTTGTAGGATCCTCAAGAGACAGAGCAACTAGAGTGTGGGGCTGGTTTGAAGACATTGCACGCCAGAAGGGCGAGTCTGCTCCCAAGCCTAAGATTCTCAAGGGAGGATTCACCGCATTTGTAGCCGAAGGCGAGGACTACCAAAAGCTGGTGGATGATTATGCTGCTCCTGAGAGTACTGCTTAATTCGATAGAAATAGACATATGATGGCGCAATTGGTTATGTAACATGAATTCTTGAATGAAGTGCTTTAGTAGGCATTGTGGATCTAACTTGACAATATATGCACTGACTATTACCCAATCCTGCTGTCAGCTTTTAGCCCGTTCGTAGTGAGCGATGTAAATCCATCCTAAATTTAAGGAGTGCCAGTGTCTGGTAATAAGATATGATTTAGAACTTGAGACAGCCAGCTAATCGACTAATTAAAAGCTTCAGCTAATTTTTTGTATTCAACCAAGTATAAGTACTTTAATACAATCAAGGTTTATTCTTAAACGTCATTATGACGTCGGCTGTATCTTGATTTCAGTATTTTCAGCTCTTTTGCTTCGCCTTTCTTTTGATTCCACAGCGGCCCGATGACCAATTGTTCCAAGAATGTCGATGGGCCATGACTATATTCAGAAACAAGTCAACTATAGTAGAAAACAGCTTTCAATAAAATTGGTGAGTTTTGCAAACTTTTTATTAGTCCTTATTTTACCTGGAGATTCCAAACGACGCAGGGCAATCTTGTGTGTAAACTGATAGATAGATATATCAATTCGACGTCCTATGCGATAATAATTGAAGAACAGATATTCTATATGTTGGTCTAATACAGACGACTGCTTTATTATTATCAAGCAGGCAATGGCGCCAGATTGCCCATGGACTTAATCCATGCAAAGAGGGAAAATAACCTACTACCAGGACGCAAAAATAGCATCAGCAATGCGGAGAAAATTGGTGTGGGTCTGTTTAATGAACGTCGAAGATCTTCATAAGATCATTTCGATAGTTAGCGTCCTTTTCTGACTTTTACTAATGGCCATGTAGTAGTAGCTATTATAATCAATTTAGCGTCCCAAGTAATAAACATCGAGGAAGACATATTTTAGATATTGGTCTGATATAGACGACGTATACAGCAGTAAATAACGCAATGTTACGGCTGTATTATTATCAGGCTTGTCCGATTGCGGCGACTTAACTAACCTGTTCAATATTTCAACGAAAAACGCTTTTAGAGCTATATATACAAGATTTTTCTGCAGTATTAGTCTTGCAAATTGCTACATAAAGCACAAAAAACCAATCAATCAATATATTTTGGTCTAGTCAAAAAGAGACATACTAAGTAACAAAAACAGTATTACAAAAATAATAATAAAGTACCCTCCCAGACATCTTCTATAGATAGATAATCAATTTAACGTCCTATGTAATAAACATCGAAGAAGACATGTTCTATATACTGGTCTGATACAGACAGACCAGTATATATAAAAAAAAAAAAAAAAAAAAAAAAAAATTGGGTCATTAGTATAGTGGTAGTATGCCTGCTTCGGGTGAAATCGAAGCATTCTGCGATTTAGACATCTTCTATTGTTCCGTTTCGCTAGCTTTTGAACCAGCGCTGTCAATTGAACACCTCGAACAAGCCCAAATTGATTTCTAGAGTCCTCTTTCTCACATGTTGGAACGCATATGAAAATCCTTGCGTTAAACAACCTAATATTTGACTATTAACAATTATACTTATCGAGATGCATTATGAGAACGTGTAAGGGAATTTTGGGGAAAATTAGGGAGTTTGGCCGAGTGGTCTATGGCGTCAGATTTAGGTTAACCCTAAAATGAAATCTCTGGTATCTTCGGATGCGCGAGTTCGAATCTCGCAGCTCTCAACTTTTTTTTTTGCTATAAGCATATCAGTTTTGTACTATTGTTTTTTTTTTTTTTTTTTTTTTTTTTTTTTTTTTTTTTTTTTCCATAAATTGAGAGCTACATAAAAAAGCAGTTATCTTTTCTTCTCGTTTTCTGATCTGTATGCACGTTCTAAGGCAAATCGTAAGCTGAATGGTGAGAAAGTCGTAAATCCATTCTCATCATTTTGCTTGGGACCTGAGAGCATTACCACCTTTTCCAGAAACCAATCACTTTACGTCATTATCATGAGCCCTTCAGCGGGGGTTGAAGACCCTGTAAGTAGGTTCTACAAGAAATGGATACCTTGTTGACTCTCTAAAGCTTTTCACAAGGTTGAGCAATGCGCATTATAGCAAACCAAAAGAGTCTCCATCCGAAGCTGAGATCCGGAGGCAGGAGGAGGAGAAGCTGAAAACCATGGAATATTTCAATGAAATTGTATGTGAATCGAATCGGGGTTGCTACAAGCTCTAACAGTATAGTTGTCGAAAAATTCTACGCGCCATGCCAATATCCAATCAATTAAGGTGATTGGTGGAGGAAACACTAGAAGCTCATTTTTGAAAGATCAGCTTGATCCCGTTTTGCAAGCCTCCGGAAAAGATTTGAAAGCAGTCGTCCAAGCGATAGATAATGCTCATAAAGGGCTCTCATCATTTGGAATTTACGATAGAGTTGCATTTGGTTTGGATGTGGCGCCTCCTTCAATTTTTTCATCTGCCTACAGCTCTCCATTTGGTGGTGACATTGATCTCAGAGCGACACTTCATTTAAAATCTGCAAAAAGATTTATTGCAAAGACGGGTACAGATTTAGGGAATGGCGAGGGAAACGGGTACGCTAATTTCATGGTCAAGTCGCTTTTTGGTGGTGCCGAAATGCTGTCCTTCGATGCTACGATCGGTACAAGAACTCGTTCTTCATATCTACTTAACTTTTCGGCTCCGCTCAATAACTCCTCCAAATTTAAAGGTGAAGCTTTGGCTTATGTTTCTTCTCGCAAAATACCATGGGCTTCTCATGAGCAGGTCATCCATGGATTATCTGCTAAGATCAAGGCATCTGAGTTTGAGGCTGGGTATGAAGCGGTTCTTCGTACTGTCTGTGCTGTAGCACCAAACGCCAGTGATAGTATCCGTGCTATGGCTGGTGATAGCATTAAAACAAGTGTGTTTTGGTCGTTTTCAAGGGATACGCGGAACAACCCGTTACTTGCCTCCCGCGGCTTTTACCTAAAACTTGGCCAAGAAATGGCAGGGCTTCTTGGTCGTGAAAAAGGGGATTTGCCTTTTGTTAAGGGCACCTTGGAGGCTCAATTTGCTCGAGGATTTTCTTTTACTACTGAGTGTCCAGTCATTGATACATCTTCCCCAGTCCGCGAATATATTGCAACTCAACGGCAACATCATGATGCTATTGAAGATGTCACCTTTCATTACACAATGAAGACTGGGATTCTTTGGGCACATGACAGGCAGTCGCACGTTATGGATCGGTTTTTTTTAGGTGGTCCTAATGATGTGCGAAGCTTTTCTCTCAACTCACTTGGGCCGCGGGATGAGCAAGACTTTGTTGGTGGTGAAATCTACTTTGCCCAGGGTCTCAGCATGTTTACTCGCATCCCTAAGCTAGTTGCGTCTCAAACACCATTGCGGCTCTTGTTTTTCTTGAACGGTGGATCATTGCTTCATCTCGATCAGAATGATGTTAAAGGCACTATCAAGGAAATGCTTACCGTGCCCTCAGTGTCAGCGGGCTGTGGTCTGGTTTATAGACATCCTGCAGCTCGATTTGAACTCAACTTGACGATGCCACTGGTGGCGCGCGAACTGGAAGGAACAAGGAAAGGGTTGCAATTTGGTGTTGGACTATCATTTTTGTAATTCATCCATCTTTAATCTGTAAATAAATGGTCCAAATCTGTAACTTCACTTGACTATATCTTCATGGAATGTCACGAGATCACATGATTATGGAGTTTTGAGATTTTCTTCATGTCATCTTTCAGTATCAACATCATTGAAATGAGCCAGAAAGTTACAAATCCAGAGAATCCCGTTGTTTTCTTTGACGTGAGTATTATTCTTTTTTCTTAATGTTTTACTTACTGACCTTTGCTTTTAGGTTGCTCTTGGAAGTAGGTAATTTCAAGATTTTTTCCATGGCGCTAACATTTCAGGCCAAACTCTGGGAAGGATAAAGATAGAGCTGTATGCTGACAAGGTCCCCAAGTGAGTCAATCGCTATTGTTATGTATTACGGGCTAACTGTTTAGGACCGCTGAAAACTTTCGCCAGTTTTGTACTGGGGAATACAAGATCAACACTGTTTCTCAAGGGTACAAAGGATGTAAATTCCATCGCGTAATCAAAGATTTCATGGTGAGCCGTTCCATCGTACTTGATTCAATGACGCTAAATGTTACAGATCCAAGGAGGAGATTTTCTCAAGGGCAATGGTACTGGAAGTTTATCAATCTACGGCAGCAATACATTCAATGATGAGGGGTTTCCATGCATACGTGAGTTCTACCACCATAAAGATATGCTCAAATTAACCTTGCTAGATGAGGAATTCTCTGTTTCAATGGCAAACTCAGGGCCTAATACGAACGGCTGTCAGTTCTTTATATGCGCTGCTCGCTTGAACCATCTCGACGGCAAACATGTTGTTTTTGGCAAGGTGATTGAAGGGCAGGACATTGTTCGTAAGATGGAGCATGTCAAAACTGGCGAAAATGACCGGCCATATCCTCACGACCTGACAATTATTGAATGTGGTGAAATGTAATTCTGATCTCTATGACAATGCTCTCGAATATTTAATGGATCATGTTCAAAGACATCTCGTAAGGTTACTTCATAAATAGCCCTAACCCTTTGAGAGTTTTGCCAAACCTCTCGAAAGAGTTCAACACGCACAGTCAAAGTACTGGTGACAAAAGAATGAGTAAATCAGGAGGGACACCTCGTATAGGTACAGGTAGCACAGGGAATAAGAGACGTGTGCGTTCTCGCCGGCCACGCTCTGAATCTACGGACGGGGCATCTCAAAACAGCACCAATCCGTCCGGCAACAAGCTGCAGGATCCCAGTGTCAATTACCACCCTTCAGGCAGTAGTCGCAGCAGTAGCGTCTCGTCAGCGTTCCGAAATGAGGCGGGAACTAATGATATATTAGGAAAGTCTCAATCGACAAGAACTCCGGATGCCCAGCGAGATCGGGCCTTGCTAGATCAGCCTTTGAAAGCGTCCCTTTCAAGACCAATACAAGAATTTCTCAATTCTCCAAAGACAGGAATTGATTTTGCATCAAACTTGGATGCCACTGGCGAGTATCAAGTGAAAGAAACAATTGATTTCATACGCACATTCAAAGATTATCTACAGGCATTTCGAACTATGGGGGATTACTCAAATCGGCTTGGGGACTCTTTTTGTGACTACATGAGCGCAACCTCGAAGCAACTGGACCAACTTGTCCAGGAAAAACAAGATATATCTGATCGCTTTGTGGCGCAGACAAAAAATGATTCTGATTTATTAAACAAAATCAACGCTCAACTGAGCCAAGTTTTGGACGAGAACAGCACGTTAAAGATCGTCAATAAAGAGTTGCGTGAAGTGCATAATACCCTTGACCACCACAACTATGAGTTGCAGACCAAGTTGGATGAGCTGAAGGAATCTATGAGGCAACAGAGCGAGCCAGCGGCCGTCACAGGAAGCAATACTTTTTCAGTTCTTGAGAATACACAAGAGGATGAAGACACGCAAGAAAATTCCGAACTTCGAGAAAAAATTGAAGACCTTGAGGAAACAATTCGCGAATCAAAGAGTACAATAAGCAACCTTGAAAAGCAACTGCAAAGTAAAACGGACTCCGCGTTGACTTTTAAAACGCAAGTTAGTGAGAGTCAAGTGGCATTTAAAAAGGTTGTCGATGCACAGAGCACTTTGCAAGAGGAATTGGATAGTTTGCGAGAAAGACTTGCAAAAGCAATCTCAACTGAAGCTCACACATTGAGGTACTCGCGTTTATTTCTGGAATCAGGCGACAAGCTTAATGGAATTTTGGAAAGAGTAACTGGCAAGCCTTCTCAATATATCAACAGAGTTGCTAGAGACAGCGAGAATAAGGATGCTGAATCTGTCCAGAACGAGCTATCAGTGACAGAACTATATGTTCGCGATCTTGCTGAGCGTCTTGAGACAGCTGAAGACAAATTAGGCAAACAAAGTGATGAGAACAGGAATGATGAAGTTTTGGAGCTCACAAACAAGCTAGCGGCGAAAGAGGAAGCAGTTGCATATTTGAAAGATCGAGAAAGGGAACTGCAGGATTCACTCACATCCCTGAGTACCACTTTCTACGCCACGCAGGAGGAATTGAGCGCAAACCAGGCTGAGCTTGGCAAGGTCAAGGGAAGCTTTTTGTTATTCATGAAAAAGAGCATGGATAAGAAAGATACAGTGACAAATTTTTCAATCGACCCAGATTTTGAAGGAGGGCTTGACATTTTGCATTTTCAGAGAGATTTGGTCAAGAAAGAACAGGAGTATGATGAGATGGAAAGACAGCTCAAGTATGAAATCGGGGTACTCAAAAGAGACCGCAGCAAGGCGCTCAAGGCGGTAGACAAGATGATTCACAGAAATCCAGTCGAAAACAGCAAACATAAACGAAGCAAGGAGCGAGAAGACAACATGGCCATCCTTCAGGCAAATTCAGGCAATTTTGATATATCCAGCGATGGCAAGCTAGACCCGAGGAAAATCAAAAAACTGCTGCAAGATAAAGGTTTGATTGCAACGACATCAGTTAAAGTGATTTCGAGTGACGCCGTTATTATCCGCACTCCCGAACCGCTGTATAAGACGCGCGACCATACATATCTTCCGATCTGGCAATCCAGCCAGGTACAGATTATGCATATCTCTTCATGGCATCAGCTCATTGTCCATGATGTGCCTTTTCTCCCGGGCTTGAAAACTATTGGAGAAGTTACTGCTTGGCTTCACCACATGCTTCCTTACAAAAGCTTAACCGGTATGTTTGCTAATACCATCGCTTGCAAACCACGAATCCTGAACCCGCTGGAGTTCTTTTCAGGCAAGAGCACTGCATCTTTCATTCTCTGTTACTCGTCTGACGATTTGTTTGAAGCCGCTTTAAAGTCAGGCATTGCACTTATTGGAGAGGCCAGAACGCTTCGTACAGAGCCGGTGCTTGGGTACATGAAGAACCCGTTCAACCAGATTGGGTTTATGATGCAGTTTGAGCCCTTTTCCCAGTTTTATAAAGAGCAAGTGAGAACCATGCAAGATGATCCACGGCAGGCTATCCTTGACCAGAAATTCAAGGTCTGGCTGGGGTAATTTCCACAATTTGAACTGATATCTTTTGCTTTTGGGGGAAAAGCTCTAAGCAAATGGCAAGCTCATCTTTACGTAGTGACCCCAGGGATCATACATTGAAACGGGATATGTCACACAAACAAAATTGATTGTTGTATTTGTAATTTATTTGAGAATTGACAAATCCTATGAAAAGCATAGGATAAATCCAAGAAATCATGGTACTCGGGGAACTCTCGTAACCTGTTGAGGGCAGAGATGAATTACTAGAATATGGAAAACCTATCCATTCCACAGCAAGATAGATTGTCAAGTTACGGGTCTAAACCTGGATTTCCTTGCCCACCTGAATCCTTCAAATCTAAATGAATAAAAGGAAATAAATAAAAGAAAATGTTAACTCTTAAAACCCAATAAATAACTGAGTTACTCGTTTTCCAGTCCTTTGTTATAAACTCGAGTCAACTGTTTGGAAAAGTATGTACAATGTTGTGAATTGTGCCGAGCATTTTCTGCTCAGGGCCCAGGTCGTCAAAATACTGGTGTTGATGAGCAGTTTTGTTTGAGAAAGCTGACGTGAAGAATATTTCAATGGCATCATGGCCGGCCTGCCTCCTAAGGGACATCGATAAATGCAGAAAAGCTGAGCGTGCTCTTTCACTGTCTAAGCATGTCATTTTGATCTTGAAGATCGTGAGGATGATGAATGCCTTGATTCCTTGCTAATCCGACTTGTCGACGGAAGGTGATGCCTTGACAGCAAGGAAGCAGGCCGTTTCCTATCAAATGAACGCTCGCCACTTGACCTACACCTCTGAACTTCCCTTTGTGAATGCCTATGCCCGTCCCTATGCCTATGTCTCCTCCGTTCCAACTCTCGTCTATCTTTCGCTTCTTTAGCTGCTGCCGCTGCACGCTCTGCCTCATCTTCCATTGCTTTCGTTTCAAGAACGGCTTTTTCCATTTCTGCAAGTGGGTCCAAACTTGATTTGACATGCCTGTCGTGCGTGCCTAGATTTGAGCCGCGGTTCCAAGATTTAGAACGGCCTTGCTGTTGTAAAACATTCGAAAAGGTAGAAGATTGGTTGTCGTTATAAGAATCTTGGCGTGCCTTCTTGGTGCCGCCGGTGAGGAGAGAAACAATGCTGCCTCTGAAGACATTCGTTGTCTCTGTGAACCCCACATCGCCATTCTCTTCACCCAGGAACTCTTTCTTAACTGCCTCGCCAATATTACTCTCATTGTGCTTCTCAATTCCCGCTCGTTCCAACCCATTGCCTTCCGATTTGCGCTCAGGATGCTGCCGCCTCGCTCTCAGTTGGCCCAGCCTCTCCTCCCGCTCCGCCTTTGCCCTTTGCCGTTCTTCTTCCTCTTGTTTTAGGCGTGCTTCGGCCTCATCACGCTTCACGCGCTCTATGTTTTGGGCGTTGTAGACGTGGTAGGATTTGTGTTTGAGCAGGTTTATGGGCATCCTTTCTGTGTGGTGATCTGTAAAGCTTGAAAGTGGATAGAGAGAGATGTGTAGGATTTGATGGTGTGGTGGTTTTACATAAGCTTGGGGATATATTATTGTGGGATGGCTGTTTGTGATCCACAAGTAAAACCAGTTGTAGATCAAACTTTTACATGCGATACCTGTGAAGCAGTGAGGTGAGCCGACACAAGAATAAATTGAATGAGAATAGAGCTGGAAATGATATTTTATGTTTTTACTTCAAGTCAGTGTCAACTAAAGGGTCAAAACCAAAAACCATTCAGGCTCACCTCCAGTAACCTCCAACTAGACTCAACTACTACAGTTTACAAAAAACGTTTCAAGAGTTCATGCTTATGGAGCCAACTTCTTTATTATTAAATGTTAAAAACCCCTTTCTTTTTCTTTTCTAATCATCCCACGAATTAGACAAGCTCACTCCGTTTATGCTTTGAATCGACAAGCTCTCTAGCGAGGGATCGTTGTACGCGTCCCACACCGACGCCCGTCCCATTTGCGACGTCGCCTCATCGTGCGTTGTTGAGGAAACCCACGAGCTTTCCTGCGCCTGTAAACCATCAGGTGAGAACGGGGTGTACGAAATCGGTAACGGCGAAAGCGGTGACACTGATACCGGCAGCACGGCTGCAGTTCCTGAACCTGCAAGGGCAGAGCTAGAAACAACTGATGTCCGCTGGAAGTGCTGGGTTACCGAAATGCCGGACTCAGCCCGCTCCTGCTGCAGACGCATGCGCCGCTCGTGCTGTCTCCGCCAGTGCTCCTCCTCGTCCGCCAACTGCTGACTCCGCGCATGGCCTGCCACAGCCCGCGAGATGTCAAGCGGCGGCGGGACCGAGGCCTGCGGGTAGGCGAGGACTATGGGCGAGTTTGAGAGTGACGAGGACGCAGAGCCGGACTCGAGAACGGGCGGCGAGAACGGGCTGGGCGAGGCGCCGATGCCGTGGAAGTAGGTGTTGGAAATGGCTTGGGCCAGCATGCGGCGGTGCGGGGGGCGGGACGAGCGGTCGTAGTCGACGAACTCCTGCATGACGGGGCTCGGCATGAAGTAGTCGTCCAACTGCTGCTGGTTGTCGGCTGTGGGGGCAGTATCCACGAAATGCATGTCGCGATGTTGGTGGGCTAAACCGTGTAGGATGGGGCCAGCGTTGTCGGTGAGATGCGGTGCGTTTGCGCCGCCTGCTGTTTCGCGGACCAGCAGGTCTAGGAGGCGCATGATGTAGTCGTCATTAACGTTCAAGTCAGTGCAGAACTGATCGTAGGAATAGCCCGGCGGCCTTGACACCACTGCCGAGGGCGAGTCTATGCTAACTGCAACCGGTGATTCCGCATCTTGATTGTGTGCTGAGTCCGGTTCTTGTTTGTTTTCATTTGTTTTTGCTTCATTGTTACTGCTTGCGTTACTATGCGTGCTCCCGCTTCTAGTAGTGGGTGTGTCACCTAAACTCGTGACACTGCTATGGCTGCCCGTGCTCGTCGACAGGCCACCTTTTGATTTGTTGGTTAAATGCCGTAATGCTGACCCGTTTGTGCTATTCGATGGCTGGGCTGAGGTGTACAGATCCGATTCGGTGGTCGGCAGATTCGTGCTCTCTACTTCTGCCAGTAGCATGGACGGGCTTGCGACCGGCAGCTCTGGCGAGTCGTTCGAAACCGTCAAATTTGCCATCATGGCCTCTATCCACGTCGAGTCAACCGAGTCTGGCGGTTCCGTCGCCGGCTGATGCGCTGAGAGCAACTCCGGCGCAATTCCATCGTCAGTGCTCAGCTGTGAATTCTGCGGGAGGCTGTCAACCAGTGCCCTGAACACCTGTAGTTTCTGTAGCAGGACATAGTCTGCCTGCTTGATGGTGACCGTGGTTAACCCGCTCCGATCCTCTTCTGTCGTGGCATTAGTCATAGTTTGAGTGTTTGTTCCTGGTGTGCTACGCAGCAAAGCAGCTCATTTAGGAGCTTAAAACAAATGGTACTGGCCAGCAGCGTGCTGAAATGTCTTCAAAAGCTGGTTTGGTGGTGGAATGTTCCAGAATTGATCCGTTTCTGTCTTATATAACCAGTTCAGAAGCAAAGAAAACAAGACAAACAACGACCAGTTCTGGGGTTGAAAAGGAAGTTTTTTCTTTCTCTGGTTCAAAATTATCGCATCGAGACCATGCTTGTGTAAGCGCTGACTCA
>JAKTUH010000002.1:89942-159415 GCA_030556585.1 Geotrichum carabidarum
AAAAAAAAAAAAAAAAAAGTTGCATTAAAGCCGGTGTTCCGTAGAAAGCCCCGGTGTGTGCAGGAACACAAAACAGAACAAAACCAGCAGCAAGAGAAGCAGCAGCGACAGCAACAGCAACTTGATAGCCAAGCAATGCAATTAACAGGCGTTCGATATCTTTGATTGCTCTAGTACTGAGATGATAAGAAAAATTACCAACTTTTAACTGTCGTAAAGTTTCTAAAGTATTCTACTACGAAACAGTAGAGCAACTCGACTTGATAAATTATGACCATGCGTTGATCCTAAACCTAGTCAGGTCCGACCATAAAATGAACCATTGTATTTTTACTTTTATTTAAAAAAGGGAACGCTCAAAGACCTTTGAAATTATGAATTTTATTAATAGATTACTGAATGAACAAGTATCATAGTATTCATGTCTTGGAAGTTGGACTCTCTTTCTGATATATGCCTGAAACCAGAGAGTCAGATAACCAAGGATATTGTTTCAATATGCTCAAGCCCGCTTTTTTTTTGAAATTGAGAAGAAAATAACGACCATTTTATTTCTTGAATGCTCCAATTTTTTTTTCTTTCCATTGATGCCTAGTCTATATTGTTGCTTGCTTCATATAAGGTGGTCTAAAGAGATCAAGTTGTATTAAGATGCTTGTTTCCACCAGTCTTATAAACACACCACCAACCAAATCTCTTCATGAACCACTGCAACTGATATATCTTACCTCCATTCATAATTGTATTCAATCAAAACCCTCCTTTTTATGGACCCTACCCGTCAGCACTTGTACTTACTACTGCCAAGACCTCTCCCATACTCAAAATCAAAAAGCCATACCCCAACCCTAGACGTAAAAACTCCCCAGCGCGACCCTTCCAGCATCATCAGGCTATGCCAGCACAGAGACTCGCAGACCGCTTCGATTCGTCTCATATTCATCATCGCGCTGCTGCTGCAAGGGTTGTATTCATAATTGCATGACCACCGCACCCATGACCACCCCGTCGCTACCCGCCATGGCGGAGAGCGCGCAGGCCAGTCCGCTCGCCTGTAAACGGCTCATTTCCAGAGCGTTCGCACCCCATATCTCGGTGACGGCGTCACAGGATGCGCAGGACCTGTGTAAAAGTATGGGGTTTGAGAGTCTGGCACAGCTGCTGAAGCCCCTCGGGGATAAGGTCCCAGGCAGAGTGACGGTGAGGGACTCCCAGGCTGTCAGCATGTCGTTTGATGACTTTGCGGTTCGATTCGTGCCGCCCCCGAAACAGCCGGCACCTTCTGCAGCAGTGCCGACTTCACCTCAATCGCCAGGCGCTGCCTCCGTCATTCCTTCCACTTCCTCTTCCTCTTCATCGAAATCATCCTTCTCATATGCATTGTACCAGAAAAACATCCTAGAGGCGCACATTGAACATCTCCTGAACCCCCAAGACAATACCTCACCCCATCACGATCCAGTATACCTGGAAGTCTTTAAACGACTTCTTTCAGATTTTCCAGTTTCACCGTTTGAAACGTTCAGTCATCCTGCGGCAGGAATTGTGGCCATTTCGTCGAATAATCAGCAGCCAATAGAGACATTATCAGCGCTATACAATCAAAGCCACGATGCCTCCGTGCCAGAATACATCAACAAAGAGTATCTGCGGTACTACGTACTGGTGCACGACGAGCAAACCGAACTGAGCACGTCGATTGCGCTCTTTGAAAAAATGAAGCGCCACTTTGGACTACAGTGCCACATGGTCCGCATCCATAGAAAGGTCGACGACTCTGCAGTTGATTTCCCACAATCGCGATGGATCTCATATACAGCAGCCAGCCCCGATCCGAAAGCACCTGTTAAAGTTCACCCTGAAGATTTAGAGTCCTTGAACGCCATGGTCAGGGAACTAGTCGTCCAAAGCGTGATTCCTTTTATGGAGAGATGTGTAACTACATGGAACGATCAATATGCGTCAAGCCGGCGAGGGATAGCTGGCCGTCTTTTCTCAGCATCCCGAAAGTATTTTACATCCAACAATAAGAGCGGCTCCATTTTTGGCCAGTCACCAACTTTCCCCTTTACGTCGCCATCGAGCAACGGGGCAGCCTCCAGCGCCAATGGCAACTATAATCCACAAACATCAACATATGGCTACTTATCTCCCGAGGCTCTTTTGCGCAAACTGGCTGATTTCGCATTCATGCTCCGAGACTACAAATTCGCATACTCAACATACGAGCTGCTCAAACGAGACTTTACAAACGATAAAGCATGGAGCTACTTGGCGGCGTCGCAGGAAATGTGCGCGATTAGTTTTCTGCTCTCGCCTGAAGGTAACGCCTTGACTGTCAAGTCCCGAACGGACGTCATCGAGTTCATGCTTGACCAGTCGACTTACTCGTACATTTCGAGGTGCTCGATGCCGTCATACGCCTTGCGCTGCATATTAATGTCCTCCGAGCTCATGTGCACCACCCGCTCACCGACTGCTGCGTCCGAGGGCGCTTCTCGCTGGATTCTGAAAGCCTTGAACGAAAAGCTGGTCGGCCCGCTTGGCAGCGCGCTGCTTTTGGAGCGCATCAGCAACTCTTACAGCTGCCACGGCTTCATCTCGGCTAAAAACGCCGAAACGTCGGTTACAAACGGCACCGGCACCAGCACCAGCGGCAGCGGCGCAGCCAGGCTAGATGGCACCATGACACCAGTCGAACAGCAGGCGGGTCGCCGGCTCAAAAACAGCCGGAACCGCAAGGCAGCGTTTTGGATGCTTTTGGCGGCCCGCGAGTGGGCGGCCACGACGGCTGTAACTGGTGACGCTGCCCAGCTGGCGCAGAGTAAGGACTGTTTGGAGCTGTGCGTTGCGGTCTACGGCGAATTTGATTGGGCCCAGAAGCCGGATAAACTGCTGGGCAAGCTGGCCACCGCCATTAAAGACCAGTCGCAGATAAAAGAGCTAGAAAAGGCTACAGAAGCGCTAAGAATGGGTGGACTGGTCGGATCGGCGTAGTAGCCATAATAGTCTAGATATCGAAAAGAAAAGTAAATTTTTTTTTTCCAACCCTAGTCACAATCTTTTATCGTGTTGGGACCAAGGGAAATGCATGTGCTTATCAAAGTTATCTCTGAAACCCACTCACAATAAAATGGACGCCTGGCTTTGACCACCATCTGTTAATCGTCTGGACTGATAAAAATTGGAGGTCTCGAGTCTTTTTGCTGGTGGTTTGTTCTTTAATCTTCTGTAGATTTCGAGGTTTTGTAGTTCAGCTCACAGGAATCAGCTGCCACGGCGTCGTCAGAAGGAAGCGACAGGATTCTCTGCCATTCCCGCTCAAAAGCTCGCACCAATAACCTCATCACACCATACCCAAGGGCCCTTAATAATGGGCCGTCTTTGCCCAGAGTAAATCCGCGTTTTTCTTTTCCCTTTTCTTCTTTTCTTCTCTATTGTTTTTCCTGGGTTCTATCCGCTCAGAATCATGTCTCACGGTATCAGAAGTACCTGCTACAAGTATGATTGATTGGTTGATTTCTCTGCGAGATCGATGATCGTAACTGACTCCAAGATTAGATGCGGAAACATAGGCCACTACGCAGACAACTGCGATCACTCCGAGCGCCTCTGCTATAACTGTAAAGCCCCAGGTATGTAAACCAAATCCTATTAGCCCTGCTCCACCCAATCACTGTGAATAACCAGAGAGCCAGGCCACGAATCAAGCGATTGTCCAAAACCAAAAAGTAGTGTAGCAAAACAATGCTACAAGTGCAAAAAGATTGGCCACATCCAGACCGAGTGCCCGGTGTTTCGACGGCACTCATTCTCACACATGAACAACAACAACAACAGCGCTCCCGGCACCAATAATAATAGCCGTAGCAATCCCAGCCACGCCACCAGCACCAACCTCACCAGCATCTGCTACAACTGCAAACAATCGGGCCATGTCGCAAAATTCTGCCCGCACGCCATCCCTCTCTTCACAAACGTAGATCATCTCGGCAACGTCTATTCCACCCACCCCAATGGTGCAATGCCAATTCTACACGCCCCTCCGCCGCCCCAGCATCTTGACGGCAATCCGTACTTCATGCAATCAATATACGGCAGCCTCGACTCTCCTTCATATTTCATGCCGCCGTCCAACTTCATGCCAAACCCAATCGATTACTACACCGGGTACCCCAAGCCCGACGTTGTGAGCTGCTACTCCTGCGGGTTCTTGGGCCATCGAGTAAGTATCTAACCAGCCGCCGCTTCACACCAGAAAATGCCAACTGACATGATCTAAGGATACAGAGTGCCCCACGTTCCCAAAACGCCCACCGCCACCCAGGACGTGCACCAGGTGCGGCAAGGTAGGCCATGTGAGCCGGTTCTGCCGGACTAAAAAACCGTCGGGCTCCAGCACGTCAAGAAGTGATAGTCTCTCCCGCGATTCGCCTGCAGACAGCGTAGAAACACTACCAGACGGTGAAGCAGGAGATCTCAGACTACAATCGAAGGGTCGCTAACTAACTTGAATATTCATTGATGTGAAGCAAGAGCCCGGCAAACACAGAAAAACAAACCAAATACCAATATACTCACAGTTGACACACACACACCAAGAGGGCCAAAGCACACCAACTGGCCAGGCTGAACATATATAATGAGTTGGCAGTAGCGATCGTAAGTTCTTTTTTTTTTTTTTTTTTTTTTTTTTTTTTTTTTTTTTTTTTTTTTTTTTTTGTCATATTATCTCCACAAGGTAAACGAAAAAGAAAAGAATGTCAAGGAAGGCTACTGGAACAAGAGAGGAAACGCCAGCACTGGTCGTAGGTGAAGACAGCGGGATCGATCTGACTCTGGATATCATCAACGTTGACGAGCTCCAGAATCATGGTATCAACGTGTCTGACATTTCCAAGCTCAAGAGTGCTGGAATCCATTCAATCTCTGTATGTGGTAAAACAAGCCTAGAGCCATAAAGAAGAAAGGATTCGGTTCCTTTTCAAAGGCAAAAAAGCTAATTGATAGACGGTTCTCTCTACCACTAGAAGAAACATGATCAAGATTAAAGGTCTGAGCGAGGTCAAAGTCGAGAAGATCAAAGAGGCCGCCAAAAAGATCATGGTGGGTTTTTTTTTTATTCTGCTTTGCATTTTGCATTCCACAGCTGCTCCAAAATTATTATCGACTAAGGGTCTAACATGTAGAAAAGAGCGTTGGGTTTGTAACAGCAACAGACCAAGCTGATCTTAGAAAGAAAGTGCTCAGCATTTCAACCGGCTCGCGCAACTTTGATGGTATGCTGGGCGGCGGGATTCAAACTATGAGCATTAGCGAGGTGTTTGGAGAGTTCAGATGCGGCAAAACTCAGCTGGCCCATACTTTGTGCGTGATGGCCCAGCTTCCAAAAGTATTATTTCCAAAATCACTTGAAGACATTGTAAGAGGGAATCTAACTGAGATTGTGGTAGTCAATGGGCGGAGCGGAAGGGAAAGCAGCTTATATTGATACCGAAGGAACTTTTCGTCCAGAGAGGTTTTAACCAGACTTGAGCATACCTGAAGCCAAACAGCTAACCTTGGTGATTAACAACAGAATTGGCAAGATTGCGGAGCGCTTTGGAGTTGACCCTAATATCGTGCTTGACAACATTGCGTACGGGCGAGCTCTGAACAGCGAGCACCAAATGGAGCTGATTGAAGAAATTGGTAGCAGCTTTACGGAAGGAACCTTTCGTTTGCTTGTATGTGTTCTGGGCAATGGGAGGAATTTTGACGGCATATCTGACGTTTGTGAATAGGTGATTGATTCGATCATGGCTCATTTCCGAGTTGACGTGTGTATCACAAAAACATATAAGCTCTGGACTTACCATTGTTATTGAAATAGTACTCGGGAAGAGGCGAACTCAATGAGCGACAACAGAGGTATACTACTCTGCTCAAAATTAATGGAAAAAAAGAAAAAAAGCTAATTAGTGGGTGCTAGGCTGAACCAGATGCTGGCCAGACTGAATCGGCTGGCCGAAGAGTACAATATTGCTGTTTTTCTAACTAACCAGGTTCAGTCAGACCCTGGCGCATCTGCTCTGTTTGCAGCCGCCGATGGCAGAAAACCGTACGTTTGCCTGGTGGTGGAATAGACAGTCTTTTTTTATACTAACGGCTACCCTAGAATTGGTGGACATGTACTGGCCCACGCCTCTGCAACTCGCATTCTTTTACGGTAACTATTGACTTCATTGCTATTTTTCTTTGACTTTTAGGAATAAAACAGCTCAGCTGACCTGAATTAGCAAAGGACGAGGCGAAGAACGAGTTGCAAAGCTCCAGGATAGTCCTGATATGCCGGAGAGCGAATGCACCTACATCATTGGTGACGGCGGAATTACTGATCCGGCTTGATCTTAATCGCTTTGAATATATACAATTATCATATTATTACAGAATGGCAATATACATACTTAAACAACTTCCAAGATCCTCAGTAAATACCGCGATAAATGCTGTCTGCCACCTTGACCACGTCCCGCATTTCCGCCACATCGTGGACACGAACAATGTCAGCGCCGCCCTGGACTACAGCGGTAATCGTGGCAGCAGTTCCCAAAACGCGGTCAGTAGGTACCTTACCAGTGATGCTGCCAATAAACTGTTTGCGGGACGGTCCCAAAGTCCACGCATATCCCCGCAGTGCCTCTCTGTTGCGCAGCTCGTCAAGGCGGCTGATAACGGCCAGGTTATGAGGCAGCTTCTTTGCAAACCCAATGCCAGGGTCCAAAATGATCTGCCATCGGCGCACGCCAGCAGCAAGCGCAGCATTCACGCAATCTTCAAGCTCAGAGCCGACAACCTCAATGACAGCCTCGGGGGAGTTGTCTGCGAAAGAGGGCCTTTCATCGTCGTCTGACCGCTCCACCTTGTAATCCGCAAGTCCGCTCATAGTCGCAGGTGTACCTCTCGTATGGCCCAGAATAATAGGTACATCCAATTCTGCAACAGTAGCAAACATGTCTTCGTCAAGCTGGCCTGCACTGATATCATTCACAATATCAGCTCCCGCAATAACAGCTTCGCGGGCCACGCTAGCACGGTACGTGTCAACCGAAATCGCAACGCAGTCAAAAAATGCATCACCGCGCAATGCCTCAATCACAGGAACCACTCGCTTTGCTTCTTCCTCTGCGCTTGGCATTTCTCGCAGGCCGGGCTTAGTCGACATGCCCCCAATATCGAGAATGGCTGCTCCTTGCTCCACCGACATGCGCGCAAATAGTAGGACTTTCTCCAAGTTGTCGTAGTGCACGCCTCCGTCTGAAAATGAGTCGGGGGTAGTATTGATAATGGCCATGATCTGGGTTGACAAAGTGTGATGCTGAGGATCAAACACAAGCTGGCCTTTCGGTAAGGGCACAACTACGCGCAGGGCAGACGACGCCTGGACGGCTGGATCAGGGTCCGTGATTTGCTCAAGATGTGAGTGGTACGTCTCGGCTGTTAACGGATGCACTTCTGAAGAAGATACAAGCTGGGCCAGCGGCTTGAGCACAAAGGATCTGGTCAGCATGCCAACGTGAGGAATTGTAAGTTTAGGGGGCTGGTTGAACACAACGTCATCGTATAAAACAATGTCCAAATCAATATTGCGGGGACCGTTTTGGAGCTCTTTGACTCGCTTAAATGAGTTGTACTCAATGTCCTTGAGTGCCTCGAGCAGTTCCAAAGGTTTCAGTTTCGTTTCGGTCTTGAAAATACCATTGTAAAACTTGGGCTGCTCAGTCACGTACATGGGATCAGATTCGTAGATACTAGATGTCTCAACAACCTTGATGCCGCGGGACTCAAGTTCCTGGATAGATTGCTTAATGTATGTGAGCGACGGTCCCACGTTACTACCGAAAGCAATGAACGCCGAGTGCACTTTGTCTTCCACAAAGTTCCCGCTATCGGGGAAAAGAGGAGCACCTTGCAAATTGGTAGTGCTGGCAGCAGCACTGCTAGTCAGACTTCCATTTTCGAGCTCAGCAAGGTACCACTTACGGGTTCTCGTCACTTCCACCCCAGCTGCATCTGCAAACGTCAGGGCGCTGGGTTTCTCTGCACGCACAGTGACTTTTTCAACTCCAAAGGAGCAAATTACCTCTGCGATCGACGTCACAAAAGCTTCCACAGTCTTGTAGGAAGAGTCCTCAACGTGGTCCGTCACAATCTGAACGACCTCTCTGAAATCGTAAGCCTTGTCAAACCCACCAAGTTCGTCCTGGCGAGGCTTGAAAAGTGTCAAGTCCAAAATAACGTTCTGTTTGTGTAGTCGCTCGATCGTGTTGACGCCGATAATGGTAACAAGCCGCAGCTTGTGGATCTTGACCACATCGATCTCGCCTTCGACTTGAATCACATCAAAGGGCAGCTTGTTTGGCGCAGTAACCGCAGATCCCTGGGCCAAGGCCTTTTTATCGCACCGCTGTCTCACAATAATGATCTCAGTCGCATCAGCGCGGAGCAAGGCGCGAGGCTTCTTGACCTGAACCTTGGCCCACTGACCACCAACTGTGTCGCCCAGTACCACATGTGCCACACGTTCAGCGATATCCTCCAAGCTCTTGAACTTGGAAGTCTCGACCATCTGCGTCACTTTGCGCGTGATCACAGCGTAGTTCAGAGAGTATGCAAGGTGGTCGGTGCTGCCCGCCATCGCTACGCTCGTCCTCAGCCACATAGAAATGGTAACTGGCTGGGGCTCCGGGCGGTGCCACGCATCGACGCCCGTAAGAGCTTTCAAGTCAAGATCCCGCACAAAGACAAGGTCTTTCCGCGCAATGCCGGCGTCCAAAACCGCGCGCTGAGTGGCCGTTGTTTGCATGTCTATGAGTCTAGTTGCGTAGGGGCGCGTGGTGGTACTCTTGAATGGCGATCTCCGAAACAGCGACACAGCTACAGGAAGGCCTCGTGAGACAGATTTATAGAACTTGGAAAGTAACGAAGCCAACTTGAAGATCTCCGATCTTTGAAGTGATGGAGCGAAGAGTGGTCAAAGAAAAGTTTTGTTAGTCATAAATAGATGTATAAAGCCGTACGTGATGATAACTACATGGAAAAACCCAACTAAAAATTAAAAACGATCAGGAAGAATAACAGGAGCAATAAGAGTCCAACCATAAATCAAATAGCAGATCCAGGAACTGACAATCTTGACCCATGCTGAAAAGTACGTGCGGCCAACAGGAGCAAAATCTCCAAGCTCATCTTGCTGTACGTTCATGGTCAGAAGCGTAGCCGTCCACTGGGTGGCCAACAGGAAGATCAAGTGGAAGAGCACATAGTTGTATTTGGTTGACCCTCGCTCGTCATCGCCCTGAGGACCGGCATTGCTGTCGCTATCGCTATCCCACCAGTCCTCTTCCAAAGCAGTGGAAGGTAATGAACCGCTCTCGACGGCTGCCCGAACAGCCTCAATACGCATACTGCGTCGTGAGGGTTCTTGTGTAACAAGACCATGATCAGACACAGGTTCGTAACCTCTAGACTCAACAGTGGAAGTCTGGATAGCTGCACGCGTAGTAGTGTAAGCGATAGCAAGGAACGTGAAAATAGCACCAAGCACAATGCTGGCAGTTCGCGTACCCTTGGATCGCACAAGAGGGTTACAGCTCTTGTCATCAGGTTCAGACGCAACGGCCGACATGGTCAGATATGTGCAGTAGATAGCGACCATTGAAGCCTGAGCAAGACCAGCCTGAGAGTTGACCTCTTGAACTGTAGGGTGCACAGAGAGAAGAGAGACAATGAATGCAAAAATAATGTTGATTGTGATAGCGAATTGGTTCATAGAGCATCCGGAGCTGGCAAAAAAAACGTACATGATAATAGTTAAAGCCAGACTGCCGACGTACATGCTCAAGGTAGAGGATACCAAGATAAACTTCCACAAGGTTGAGTCGGAATCCTCAATATGCTCCAAACAGGTTTCAGCCCATGAGTGAGCAAAATCCACAAGCAAGATAAGGCCCACGAGCAGAAAAATAGCAGCTCCAATGATCGCACAATAGTTGCCCCAGAAAATGAAAAATCCATCAGGAATAAAGAAAGTGAGAACAACCAGTGCCGCCCACGCCATAATTTTCAAACTCCAGTACCCATTCTGGATACCTGCGCGCGGATTTCGAGTCGAATGAACGCCGATTAGCAGCAACGCCATAATTAAGTGAAACAAGCCCAGAGCAAAATTGATTCTGTGCACAGACACAAACCCGTAACACTCTTTGCCTTCGCCGCAACTGATATGAACGTAGTCAAGTGTGAGATGCTCCAGTTTCTTAATAGCCCAGTCAGTAAGCATGACCCACGACAAAATCGAGTTAACGCAGAACAAGACGGCATAGCCGATGCGAGTGGCGATACTTGAAGAGCACTTCCCGCAAGCCGAGCACGCAGCAGAGCACATAGCTGCACCACAGCATGATGCAGCCCATGACCCTACCATGGTTACGGCAGGCATGGCCATGAGCGGTAGTGAGAGGACAGCGCCCATGATATTTTTCGGCCTGATTTAAATTTGGTATGTGGAGATTCTAAAGTCCCGCCCTGCGAACTTTGAAGAGCTTATACCCTAAGCCTGGATAATGAGTTGATAAATTCCTAGCAAAACAAAACGCTATTCTGACTGGTGGTGAATAACATCACAGGACATCATGAATCGTTTAATGAACCGACTAGTTGCTCAGCGGAGCCTGAAGTCTCGTAGCGTCTTTGGCAATTATGGCCGTTGTGTATACCGGTGTTATTCCTCCCAGACACCAGATTTGTACGACGTCGTGATCATTGGAGGAGGTCCTGCTGGCCTCACTCTTGCAACTGCGCTGAAAAACTCAACAGTCACTCGCGGGCTCAAGACCGTGCTGGTCGAAGGAAGCGACATGGAAAATATTCGTGACTGGGAGCCTTCAATGGACTATTTCGAGAACAGAGTGAGCAGTTTGACACCTCGATCTGTCAAGTTCCTACATAGCATTGGGGCTTGGGATCACATCCACTCAGAGCGCGTGCAGTCATACGATGACATGAGGGTCTGGGATGGTTTATCCAACGCCCGAATCAACTTTGAACCTTCACTGGTGAGCGAATCCGGCGAGTTTGAGGGCGAAGGCACCTGGGAAATCGCCCACATGGTCGAAAATAAGAATTTACAGAACTCTATGATACGCAGGCTAGCCGAGCTCAATGAGAACCTTCCTGAGGGTGTACAGCCAACTCAAATTTTGGACAATTCTAGAGTCAAGACTATTTCTCATGGCAAGAGCGGAGAGTCAGAGTCAGGGTTAGATTTGAGCGGCTGGCCAGTGCTTGAGTTGGAAGATGGCAAGCAATTGACTGCCCGCTTACTGGTAGGTGCTGACGGTGCCAATTCACCAGCCCGAGCTTTTGCTGGCATTGAGGCCCGCGGCTGGGATTACAACCGACATGGACTTGTTGCAACTGTCCGATTGGAGTGGCAGGACTTCCGCACTACTGCATTTCAGCGGTTCCTGAAGTCCGGCCCGATTGCGCTGCTGCCATTGCCCAATGGATTTGCAAGTTTAGTCTGGTCTTGCACTCCAGAGATGGCCAAGCATCTCAAGGGCCTGTCTGGTGAAGCTTTTACATCCATGGTTAACGCTGCGTTCCGTCTGGGCCGCCCTGATATTGAGTACATGCTCAAGTTAACTGACGCCAACAGGATCCAGGACGAACTTGAATGGCGTTTACAAAACATTACACTGGAGGATGAGGACAACAACTACCCTACCATAGTTGCTTCTGTCCAGGACGGCTCACGCGCATCTTTCCCCTTGAAACTCAAGCACTGCGATACCTATGTTGCTGACCGTGTTGCTCTTGTTGGAGATGCCGCACACACCACTCATCCTCTTGCAGGACAAGGTCTCAACATGGGCCAGCAAGATGTTGAATCTTTGGTCCATGCCCTGGAGGTGGCCACTCGCCGAGGACTCGATATTGGCTCTTTGCTGGCAATCGAGCCCTACTGGGCTGCCCGGTACTTTCCCAACCATCTCAAGTTGGGAGTCGTGGACAAGTTGCATAAGCTGTACTCATCTGACTTTGAACCTTTGGTCCAGCTGAGATCGTTTGGATTGAACCTGGTCAACAACCTTGAATTTGTCAAGAAGCAGCTCATGCGACAGGCTTCCAGCTAAACTGTCGCAAGATGAGCGTGTACATATATAATCTTGAAAAAACCCATCGTCCCTTGAATTAAGATGAAATCATATTACTATAAAAAACTGAAATGTCTAAGTAGTCGTAGTAGTCGTTGCAAGCTGGCGACGACGGTACTTGAGAATAACATCACCGCCACTGCGCCACAAGCGTGTACGGGCTGTGGCGAGTGTCATTTTACGGGGGACAACATGGCCTTGACACACAAGTTCAAGCCATTCATTGGGATCCATTGCTGCAACTTGCTCGTCAGTCTTGCCTGCAAGCTCAGGAATCAACGTACCAGCCTCATCCTCCAGTCGAAGCTTCTCAACCAGATACGTTACGGCCTTATGTGCACGCAGCATTTGATAACCGTTAAGACGGCCACCACCTTGCTGAATTAGAGGCAAAGGCTCGATATCAGGCGCAGCCTGCTCTTCGGCAGAGCATGGGTGAAGCACAAATCCAACCTTGACTTCTGGTTTAGCAGGAATCTGATCCCGTAGAAGTACATTCGCAATCCATTCGGGCAAAACTGACTCTAGTCTATCAATGTCAGATCCAGCTTGACCGACACGACCGCGATAAAGATCCACGAGACCACCAGAGTCTTGAGCAAGCTCTGAGATCATGATTTTAGTATGAGGGGGAATCAAGATAATTGGCAGCTCGGATGGCGGTGGCGGCGAGTATACAGAAGCAACCTCTGCACCATCCGCGTCCGTTGCATGCTTGCCTGCGTAATCTTTGCGAAGTTCTGAAATCACTTCCCCAAGGACCTGAACATCAGGTTCAGCCTGGGTTGTGTCCTCTTCAGCCGCTGGTGTAGTGGCAGCACCATTGGTAGTAGCAGGGGCAGCAGCTGGTGCAGGAATTGCAGACCCATTTTTGGTTTTATCTTTCTTGCTGCCTTTTCCAAACCTGAAACGACCCATGAATCCACCACCTCCTCCAGCCTTTGCGTTGGCAGGTGCAGCAGCTGGAGTAGCTGGAGCAGGTGCTGTAGCCGGGACTGGTTGGGGTGTTTCAATTTGAACTTGCTCAAAAGAGTCAATTGGCTTAGCTTTTGGCTTTTGAACCTGAGTAGTGGGAGCAGCAGTCACAACAGCGTCAGTCGTCTCTAATGATGCTCGATATTGCTTGTCACGCTTGATCTCCTCAGTAAGCAAGTTAGCCATGAGATTTCGAATTACCCATTTGCCCAGGTTTATGCGTTGATCGTACAGTAAATCAGAAACAGCCGGATTAAGTTGTGAGTGAGCTTTAAGTTCCTTTTCACCAATTTCAGGAATAATTTCATCTGCGTATACTTCTGCATCAAAACAGGTATTTTGGTCAAGCGTGACAAACAGCTCACCTGTGCGTGTAGCCACTTGGCACCAGTTACACATACTGGCAGGTGTATGCATCTTGTCGGCTAGTTCGTCCATGTCCACGCCAGTACCAAACGACTTGAGAGGCACACATCGCACCAGATCCCACAGAATAACCTCACCGGCATTATCTGTGGTGAGGACTCGCTGGCGGTCAGAGAGTAATCGATGCTTGATGAGACCGATTTTACCCTGAAGAGCTTCCACAGGAGTGGCTGAAATAGGGTCTACTAGAATAGAAGTTCCAGGGGGCACAATTTTTTCATTAATACCCGCAGGATCTAGATCTTCATAAGAGGTTGCAGTAGGGACTAGAGAGACAGCTTCAGGGTCTGATTCTGACGGAGGCTGGAATTGAAGGCTTGGACCTCCCTGTGTGCTTAAGAAGTTGGTTCTGATGGTATCTTTTTCTTCCTTAGCATCAGCCTTAGCTATGAAGTACTCGCGATACACGGAGTGTGGTGTGGTATCAAAGTCTTTCCAGCGATGGATTTTAGAATTTGAAGTAGCGGTCCAAACGTTGTTTCCTGCAGTAACGACTTTAGAAACCCCCTGGTGCTCATTACAGATCACTGCACACACGGCATCACCATCTATGTCACTTTCAACACCACGCAGGTCGGTTTTTGCAACGATACCCGACCGATCGCCGGAATAGAATACATGCAGAGAGGGATGGTCCGAGTAGAGGGACCAGACAGAGTCTGAATGCATATCAAAAGTGTGTAACAGACGGCCCGCAGTCACGGACCAAAGCTTGATGGATGAATCGGACGATCCGGATAAAATCCAGTCACCATTTTCGGAAACCAGAATGGAGCGGATGTTTGCGGTGTGGCCCACAAGTTTTGCAATAGGGCTAGATGAAGACCCTGCCGCACGAGTGTCCCAGAGACGTACAACAGCATCTGGGCCACCAGCAGCAATAATTGAGCCGCCATTATGGCCGCCAGCGCTCACACCTAAAGCATAGACTGAACCCTTGTCGTCTGGACCTAAATCGATGGAGTACTTTTCTTGGGACTTGGTGTCAGCTCTATTAAGGTCCCAAGCAATAATACGACGATCCAGGCCAGCAGAGACAACCCAATCAGTAGATATGTTGGATGGCGTGGCGAGGCATTTTACATAGTCCCTATGCTGGCCGATAATGTGTTGAGTGTCCTTATGGGGGTTCCACAGCTTGACTGTGAGATCCGATGAACATGAGACAACTTTATAACGTTAGTAATGCAAAGAGTAGGCGGAGCATAGAATTTACCTTGAGTGTAGTTGTTAACCAGCACAATGTCATTCACCCAGTTAGTATGATTCTGACCAGAGAGACCAAAAGTGGTGAATCCATTGAGTGAAGATTTCAGGTTGTTTGGATGAGATGTAATGTTGTCTGGAGGTGGAGCCTGGAGAAATGCTGCGAGGGAGGGTCCTAGCAGCTTCGAGATTGAGGAAGTTGAAATATCAGCGTCTTGAAAAGAATGTCTGTGAATAGTCGAAGGTCGACGAGAGCGTGCAGTGTCAAACATCACCGTTTCATTGGGGCTAGATGTGGCGTTGTCCAGCTGAGCAGTGCGACTGGCAAGAGGGTCAGAAAAGTAGTCTTGCGGAGCGAGGTCGGTGTCGTAGATGCGCCAGGCATTGATAGTACCATCTCGGCCAGCTGAGTAGAGAGTGCCTGAGGGCAAACTTGGGGAACCCACGGAAGAGTCTGAGGGTTTATTGATAGAGGCATCTTGGGGCGGCGGCGCGTAGAGTAGGGAGTCTGGAGCAGGAGGATTGGGGTCAATTGCTAGGGAGTTGACGCCTAGCGAATGGCCGTGGTGCGAAGACTCAGACGACAGGGTGTAGACGAGCTTTCGAGAGGTTTTCCTGGCCATTTTGACAAGAAGGATAGAGGTCTATAACGAGAAACTACGGAATGAGAAAGGGACAGGGAGCTTGAAGGGATGGCTAAGGACTGTCAAGTTGAAAAAGTAGGCGCGGGAGATGGCGCTGAGGGGATTGGGCTAGGGTATCTGTTACTTACTGGGGAAGTGCAGAGATCAGAAATATCGAGCAATAAATAAATGCAGAGTGGACGGTTTGAACTTGAATTCAACTCCAATTTTTTGTGGTGCAATGGGAGAGATTGCTAATGAATTCTAATAGGGTTTCTATGATCAGGGTTGATCTTAGTACAAACCTCCTCCTCAGAAGACTACTTCAAGGGTTGTACAATGAGTTAACCCAATGAGACGGCTTCTACATAATCGCATCTCTAATGTGCCGTATACCAGTATTCATTCACAGCAGCATTTCACAAACAATTCGGCATTTGCATAGCATCTAGTTACCGCTAGAGCTCGCAAGTCTGATCCTATATATAGGTGAACTTCAGATGTAGCGAGGATCTCTGCCCCCTGGAACTGCGAAAAGACCCACCTCATGTATACACGGCTGTTTGGTAGAGATTTTTTCTGGGGTTGACCTGCCCATTTTGTGCTGCTGTTCTCAAGTAGAATTGCGTTATAGCGGTATCAGACTGTGCATAACCAGCTTAAAATCATACTCGTATACCAATGGTCCAGTTGATACCAGCCAAGCAAACCTGCCGCTTTGGCCGTTTCACATCTTATTGTGATATCGTTAACCCGCATTACTTGGGCCCAGCGCACAAAACGAAAGTCCTGATCTTCCAAATCAGGCAATCCCGTTTCCTCCGGAGTCACATCAGAGCTTCATGTTTCTATAAATGATCTCGACGCTACTGCGAAGTAGACATGGTGCAGGACCTTTGATTCTTCACTGGTCAGCATCTCTCGAGCTAGAAGATATATACCTGCCCTTCGCTCAGATTTCATGGATTTTATAACACCTATTCAACATGGATCGGCGCACCAAGAAAAACCCATTTTTCAAAAGGCTGTTCTCGCAAGGAGACACCAAGGATCTGGCAGGAATGCTGGATGAGACAGCAGTTACTTCTGAGAACCTCAGCTTGGCAGAATCGCCGTCTGTTTCTAAGATGGCTACTCGTGGTTCTCTGGAAATGCCTAAGTTCAGGATCTCATCCGGCCCGTTAAAGCCCAAGGTAAGTTGTTCTCTTTTCAATTTCTGCTCAGCCTAACCAACTCAGATCTCAAGCCCTACGTTAATCAAGTCTACTCGAAAGACCAATCTGGATCTACTTCACCAGCTCAGCAAACTGGATGTTCACAAACAAATTGACAGCCAGGATTTGATAGCTCCCATTGCTTCGGATTTCGGGGTGGAACAACAGCCATCCAACGCGTCAACTATCACAAACCCTTCTAGTGATGCATCATTTAGCCCAGAGGGTTTCAACACTGCCAGGTCATCTTTCTCGTTAGATCGCACTCATGAGTCAGAAGGGATGATTCTTTCAAACGAAGACTCCGAAACTCAGCCAGCGGACATTCTCAGAGAGCTCTCTCAATCGTTGTACGATGGAAACTGTTCTTCAGTTTCACATCAGAAGGCGGCTGCATGGATTGGAGATGCAGTTGAAGAAAGAAGTCAGGTGCGCAAGGCATACATGAGTCTGTTTGACTGGACAGGGCAATCGGTGTTGACTGCTGTGCGCAGCTTGTGTGACAGGTTATACTTGAAAGCTGAATCACAGCAGTTGGATCGAATTGTGGAAGCATTTTCTGAGAGATGGTGTGAGTGCAATCAGTCTCACGGCTTCAAACTCCCTTCCGTTGTCTACACTCTGGCTTACTCTATTCTGCTTCTAAACACCGATCTGCACTCTAAGGAGTACTCTGCCAACAGAAAAATTCCACGCTCACAATATGTTCAGTCAACCCTTGATGCAATGCGTATTCTGGCTCTGGAGGGACAGCTAGAGTTTACAGGGGCCCCAAGTAGCAAGGATGCCCGGTCCGCACCTTTGAAAAAGCGTTGGACGCCGGGATCGAACATTGAAAATACCGCGCTTGTTTGTGACACCAACTATTATGTCCTGAAGGAGTGGGAGTTCATAGCGACTGCGATCTTGAAGAGTATATATGCGTCAGTGGACATGTCACCATTAAATCTTGCTGGAGGCGACAGCCAGGAAAAACTATCTTCTCATATTGAATCAGTACGCTGCGGAAGTTGGGTTTCTTCAACTGAAAATTGGACTGACTACGAGTACTCTGATGCAATTGCAAATTCCAGTAATGCTCGCAATTATGGGCGCCGCCGCTCAGTATTTACTTTTGACAGCAATACCAAACCTAATGCTAACAACGCAAACGCCCATTCGGCAAGCAAGTCTACATCCCAAGATCATAATGTGGGATTTGCCGGGGTGCTATGGAGTACCATTATCAGAGAACAACTGGAAAAGGCTCAAATGACAGGCGATGATTCAACTCTATACGCTGAGCCTAACGCAAGCAAATGCAGCATTGAGTCCTATATACCTCTGGATACCATCGGGGTTCACGATCCCTCTACAGTGGAAGTCAACAGCATATTTAGTGGGTCTTCGATAGAATCACAAACTTTCAGAGGTTCCACTCTTGGAATACTGGAAGTTGCTGTCGGAGCACCTTCAGACATATCCAACAACTCCCTTTCTACTGACATGCAACGTGAAGAACAATTATTATTGAACGGTGCTCCCTGGGCTAAGGAGGGTTTGCTCAAGTTCCAAGCATTTTTTGAAAAAGATTCGACCCCAAAAAAGTATAAGAAAAAGGGCTGGACAGAAGTGTTTGTGGTTGTTGAACGAGGGTATCTTAAAATGTTTCAGTTCGACAAGCAGAGCGGCTCGAAAAAGAAACTTTCGGTGCTCAGCAATGGAAAAGCTAAAACGATGCAAACAGCTCAGGGAGAAGAAGAATTTATGGAGCTTGTGGGCAGCGGAAATTGGATGGACAATGCTACAATGGTAGACGACGTCTCTTTGTGTCATACCATGGCCCAGATCATTTGCATTGCTTCAGACGGTGTCGATCTTCTAGGAAACCTGCCAGGGTCTGGAAAGCCAGGTAAAAAGCCTAGTTCAGCAGCACACTCTGGAAACAACGTACAGTGGTCGCTCAGATTACCTAACGGCGGAGTACTTGCGTTTCTTGCTGGCACTCGTGAGATTGCGGACGAATACGTCTATACCTGCAATTACTGGGCGGCTCGCGTTTCTCGAGAGCCCTTGGTCGAAGCTGTCTCCTCAAGTGAGTTTGGGTGGGACAAGCCGCTTAAACTGGTATTTAGACAATCTATCAAGAGCTCTAACACTAGTGCGCATAGTAGACCGGGCTCTACTTCTAACAATCTTTCCACTTCTCTCACCGGCTCCTCAGCCACTTCAGCTGTCATTAAAAGCACCAGTGCATTTGCTCGCACCCTGCTAAAGAAGCCTAATCAATCTGCAGCTACTTATATACTCTCTCGAGAAGATGGGTCAGCATACAAAACCACATCTGCCAGCATAGCCAGCGCAGCGGCAACTGAAGCAGCAATCTCTCTGCTTAAAGTTAGCTTGAGCTGCCTTACAACAGCTGCGCTCTCTAACAATAAATCTTCTGTCTTTGGCCGTGTCACGACTCAGGCAGCTGAAGGATGCACGGTTTTGGTTAACAATGGGAAAAAGTACTTTATAGCTTCAGGGTCCTCTGATGTCTTGTTTATCAATGACATTATGATCCAAATCAAGGAGTGGCGCTCACCTGTTCATTCGCAGGTGCACTCAATGCTCGACGAGCTGAACCAGATTGCTTCTCTTCGTAAGTACTCTAAATCAGTTGACGAGACTCTGGAAGATCATACAGGTCGCCGTGCTCAAATGATGTCAATATATACATCAAATGCAATGGTAACTCGACAGGTCAACGCCAATTGGGAAAAGAGAAGTAACTACCTGTTAGGCGAGGCTGTCAAGTGTGATATTTACGTCATGACTTTGCAAAGGGCCGTGGACGACCGCTGTAAAATGGAGATGTAAGCTAATATCATTTACATATAGTTTCTCTGTTTATAATTACATATAATGGATTGATTAAAACAACAATGTAACTCCATGCTGATCCACGCGTACGTATTGGATATCACCAAGCTACTAGGCGACTTACTCTGTCAATGAACCAGTTTGCTTGCCAGGCTGCAAGGAACTGTGCTATCGCGTCCGTTCCAACCAATCCCACTGATAGGCGCGTCCAAGACAGCGCTATCTGTGGCAAAATCCTCAGCAAGCTGACCCTTATCGGTGCGATCGCAAATCTACTTCATAGTGCAGTATCGCTCAAACCCACTCCACTCAGAAGGATCAAGTTTTTCATGGGTCTCTGGTAACATCTTCCAGAATAGTACCGTCTAAGAGTGCAGTGACCAACTCCTGATTACCCTCTAAGCCCCAAAACACAAAGAAATCGTTCTTCGTGCCAACTTCAGTCACGTAACCTTCATGGCCAAACATCCAAAGATTCTGCTGGTAGCCTCAAGAAGCGGGTTGAAGCAAGGGGCGTAGTTGGCACCCAACTTTTTGTTGTCCACTCCACCGGGCCAGGCAGGTTCAGGGTAGTCAGTGGCCTCGGGACGGACGGCCGTGAAACCGGTAGAGCAGTAAGGACCGACAGGCGAAGCAATCAGGTAAAACAATGCTCAGTTAGGTGCGGCTACATTGAGAGATGTCTGAGTTCCATTGCAACAAGGAGTGCGCGCAGAAATAGTGAGTAACCATTTTGAGCATGCAGGAATTGAGTCTTCCTCAAGCTTGAGAAACTCGGCACTTAGCATGACCATAATTACATTATCAAAAGTAGTAGGCCAACAGGGAAATACGAACTTTTGACTCTCCGGGAGGGATTGAGACTTCATGACACTCAAAAGCATAATGCAGTACAGAAGCAGAGGAGACAAAAAACTTAGGTTCTGGTAAGGCTTAGTCTCAGGCACTCCTCAGCCATCCCTCACGGTTCATTCAACCATCAGCATGGTGTCAGTGGAAGTCTTGCCGAAAACTAGTTCTTCTACAGGAGGAAGCTGATTAGGGTCAAAGTCTTGATAACAATGAGGTTTGACGCATCCAGGGCAATTATTAGACTTAAACTGAAGTGTCTGGCAGAAATTTCCGAGCCAGCGCGAAACCCATACGCCATCGCTGTGCAATTGGAAATGGTGTAAGATGTTCTTCTCAATATTCGTATTCAGGGTCGAAAAATGTTGAAGATCTTAAGCCCCAACCCTGGAGATATGTGGTGCGGCAGGTGCGTTTCCGCTGCATTGCCATACTTCCTCCATGAACCTCTCTTGAGTTCTCTCATACCTATCATCAAGGGCCACTATCTCAGGGCACGCCACGAACACAAGCGACTATTCTGTGCCCTCTATTGGAGCCTCTTGTTTGAGCTTTTTTGAAACTCTTTATATTCCACTGGCCCATCTTGTTAGACAATCCTAAATGACTACTCCATCTCATCTTAACTCCATATATGCCCTCCAAACGCTCTCATTACAAGACCCGCTGCCGGAATCCCTGCCGGAGCCTCTTTCAGACTTGCATGATACGTTAGAAACGTACCAGTATCTAGATTCGAATTCTCCAGGAGACGTAAAGGCCTGGCCGTTTGCCCCGGATCTCGTAACAGTTGGCGATAAGTTGAACGGTCAGATCAGTAGTTCTTCCAGCAGTTCTAATTCCAGGGCCAGCTCAATTACAGAAACACCCACAGATCTGGCACCGGCAGATGATTCTAGGCCGAGACGTCGTATGCGGTCACCACCCCCACCAATCCCAATACATGACCTGGACCATCAAATGGAAGGCGAAGACGAAGAAAACGACGAAGACAGCGAAGACGAATTTCAACCCGTCCGGGTGCCTGCGAAATCTCGGAATGGGCTGAAATCTTCCAGCAGGCGGTTTGCACTTGGGTCCAACTCCGGATTGTTCAAGCGGAACAATCCCAGAAGAGCCCCGTACGAGGACCGGGAGAACCTTTATCCGGGTCTACGGTCAGAAAACGAAAAGGCGATTCTACGAGCGAGACGGCAAGAGCAAATACGTGCGTACAAAGCACGAAGCATTTCTGAGAGCCGGCAAAAGCGGCGGACGAAACGAGATGGCCGCAATTCACGCCGGGCTAATCTCATATGGAACAGTCATGATCAGGCCACAGATCCAACGCCAGCACCGGCCCCAGAAGACGAGGACGGCGAACCGAATGGCCGTTTGGCCCGACGAGTGCACTTTGCAGTGTAGACCTTTATTCTTGCATACTTTTTTTTTTTTTTTAATTTTTATTTATTACGTACTTGAATGATATTCGATTCCACCACCATCTACCATGCCTAACCTTATTCATCTGCAGAAGGGAGTAGTCAGGAAGGTCGTAAAGGGGCGTTTACAAGGTACTTCGGCTGCTAGTATCACTTTTCAGTCGGCTAACATTGCACAACTGCTCAGAGGACTTCCTGAGTACCAGAAAGCAATCAAAGTTGCGTATTACCTCCACATGGAAGCAAATGAAATTGAGACAGATGTTATGATCGCCAATGCTTTTACCGACAGTATGTGCAAAAGTTCAATTGGATGTCACTAATTCCACAGAGAAGCGAGTATTTCTACCTCGTATAGTTGGTGCTACTGAGCAGCGATATCCTGGACACAAGAAAGACCTGGTTATGATCGAAGTTCATTCACAAGACATTCCTAAACTCTCACCCAAAGGTCCATACGGTTTACGGGAGCCTGAACTGGGACCCGATGGTAAGCAATTGCTGATTCTACGGCTTTTACTGATTGTTCTAGCTTTTGACGCAAATGGCCTCGACATGATTGTACTGCCAGGAGTTGGTTTCACCTCGGATTGCTTGAGGCTTGGGCATGGAAAAGGTTTCTACGACACATATATTGCTCGACACGAGGATTGGAGTAAGGAGCACAACCAGCCGCGGCCGTTTCTCGTGGCAGTTGGCGCACAGGAGCAGCTCCTGGAGGAGCTGCCTTCGGAAGAGCATGACTATAAAGTAGACGCCGTGATCATCGACTGGCAGATTTTCAGAAAACAGTGACATTGCATAGCTACATAATAAATAGGCGTTAACTTATTCCTCCAAACTGGAAACCAGGGTGATGTTGTCGCCCTTGAGCAAGATGCGGCCCAGCTCGCGGCGCGTGTTCTTCTTATAGTTTACCTCGACAGTATCGTCTAGCACCAGGTTCATGAACTCGTCAAACCCTTTGATCGTGCCTTCCAGACGCGAGTCTGATTGTTCATAAAGCCACACTTGCACAGGCGTTTGGCCTTGGAGGAATTTGAAAAGCAAGTTGATGGGCGGGATCATCTGCTACGGGTTAGATCATGCTATGAGCTGTCCAAATTACTACTCACCACCCGCTGTTGTCGTTGTCCTGCCATTGTGTATTATGGCTTTTGTGTTGGTAGTGGAAGGTAAGAACTCGTGAAAAATATCCTCAGGGTAATAACGTCATCATCACACCCTCCACAACAAAATGAGCTACACAGAGTCCAAGGTTCTACAGGTCTTGGAGAGCCTCTATTCGAATTCTGCAGACTCTGTCAAGAAAGAAGCCAATGCTGCCCTTGAGGCCTTTCAGAAAAGTGTGAGTTGCTGGTGTTGAGCATTGGCGCAACTTGACTAACCTATTAGCCTGAATCATGGACTATCGCACACTCCATTCTGAGCCAGAACCAGCCAGCCCAGGCTAAGGTCTTTGCGGCACAGACGTTGCGCTCAAAGGTAAGAATCATGTTTTGGTGATAAAATTGCTAATGGTCAAGATTATTTACGATCTCTATCAACTTCCAGAATCAGCACAGATTGATCTGAAAAACAGTCTTATACAGCTTATTGGGATCAACAGAGAATCAAGGCTCATTACTACTCAACTCTGCGTTGCTCTGGCAAACTTAGCACTGCAATTGTTTTCCTGGAAAGATGCTGTAGCTGAGCTTGTCAATGCTCTGGGGTCGGACCCACAGGCGGTGCCGGCGCTGCTGGAATTTCTCAAGGTCTTACCTGAAGAGTTCTCCTCCTCCCGAAAGCTACCCATAACCGACAAAGAGTACCGCATGCGCACCAAGGATCTCCTAACTGACAACGCTGAAAAGGTTCTGGAGTTGCTCTTGTCATACATCATGCAATCAACTGGCCCAAGCCAGTCTTTGATCTTTCATTGTTTTAATTCATGGTTGAAAGAAATCGATATAGCAAAGATTGTCAATTCTCCGTTGTTGGACCTCATTTTTCAGGCTTTACATGGAGATTCTTTTGAGTCCGCTATTGACTGCATATGCTCTATGATCCGTGAAACCAGCGATGTTGACAAATCGACTAGCATTATTAGGGAATTATATCCTCGAATTCTTGCTCTTCGGCCCCGCATAGCACAGTGTCATAGTGATCCTGAGGCATATTCTGGCTACACGAGGCTTTTTGCTGAGGCCGGTGAGTCTTGGTACTTACTGATCGCACGAACCCCAAAGGACTTTAGGGGCCTTGTTGAGGCTATTGCTGAGTGCACGGCCTTTGACGAGGATCTCGAAGTAGTAAAGTATACTTTTCATTTCTGGTATATCCTTAAGACCTTGCTTGTAATGGAAAAGTACAATGAGGCGCGAAACGAGCTTGGTGATATCTACTTGGCATTGGTAGATTTTATGATCTTACATTTACAGTACCCTGCTGGAACCGGGACTGACTTATTTAATGGCGATCGAGAAGAGGAGGATAAGTTCAGAGATTTCAGACATGAAATGGGCGATGTTTTGAAGGACTGCTGTTCAGTGGTTGGTACTTCTAAAGCCCTTAGCAAAGCATTCACGAAGATAATTACCCAACTTGAAGTTCAGGCCAGTGGTCAAAACGTTCCCTGGCAGACCATTGAAGCGCCGTTATTTTCCATGCGCACCATGGCTCGCCAAGTTGATACTTCTGAATCTGTGATGCTTCCTCAGATCATGAAGTTATTGGTCCAACTCCCCGAGCACGAAAAAATTCGATATGCCGCCACCCTGGTTTTGGGCAGGTATACTCAGTGGACTGCCCAACATCCTGAATACCTGGAGCCACAACTAAACTACATTACTAGCGGGTTCTCGCATGGCAGCATATCAGTTATAAGCGCCGCAGCCCAGGCCCTCAAATTTTTCTGTCAAGACTGTGGACATCTCTTAACAAACTACATTGATCACTTGTATCCGTTCTATGAAAAAGTTGGAAGCAGTCTCGATTTACAATCATATTATGAAGTCACGAACGGAATTGTTCACGTTGTGCGTGCACAGCCCTTGGATTCTATGATTCAATCATTGGAATACTTTGGGTCTCCGATCTGTCAGAGCTTGCTGGAGAAAGCTCGGCTATCAGGTGAAAAAACTCTTTATACCTCAATTGCAGACCAGGTTGAGCTGCTCAACATTTTCGTTGAAAATTTAGACGTGGAGGTACCTGCTGGCACAGTGAGACCTATTTCCAAGTTTGTGATTGACGTCTTGCCAGTCATTTCGACATTGCTGGATAAGCATGGTACTTCAGTACAAGTTGCTGAGCGCTGCTCCAAGTTTATCCGTTTCTCTCTCACTTCATGCGGAACAGACTTGCTGCAAATACTGCCAACTATTGCTGAGTTACTAGCCCTACACTTTAAGGGAACTCATTTTGGATGTTATCTCTGGGTTACTGGTACACTTGTTCGTGAGTTCTCTTCCGAGGTGGTTGACGACTCATTCAAGAACGCAGTTTGGGTCTTTGTACAAGAGCAAATCAACATATTTTTTCATTTCCTCACAACCATCAATCCAGCAAACTCACCAGATCTTGTCGATGACTTTTTCCGTCTTATGGGCGAAGTTGCCGTGTACTATCCATTTCAACTAATTGCATCCAATGTGTTTGTGCCCTCATTTGAAGCAGCCATGCTGGCACTTGATCTTCATGAGTATGATCCTGTCATGTCTTCTCTGCAATATCTTCAGGATCTATTTGACTATGGATCCAAGTATCCACAATCTGAACTATATCAAGTCATTCCAGATTCAGTAAGGAATGCCATTCTTGATCTTGCTATGCAAAAAGGGAACTTGTTAACAAGCAAGCTTATTCTGAATCAAATCTCTTCGTTCCCAGGAGGAACGATTGCAGATGCGGCAGAGCTCATGCTTGAAATCATGCAATTGGTGCCTGCCGAGCTGGCTGCATCTTGGGTTGAAGATACGTTAAGCCAGCTGCCTGCCGGCTCAGTCAGTCAAGCCGAGAAAAGCAAGTTGATCAATCAGGTTTCAAGAGCATTGAGCTCTGGTGACTTTAAGCAAATCAAGACTCTAATCAGCGACTTCACAAAATGGTATTCAAGACGCAACTTGGCTCACAGAGATTAACCACGATGTATGCATATTATGTAGGCATAATGATGTAGGCATTGTACGGATAGATATTCAACATTGTATATATTTTTGACTCTTACCAATTACAGCCCTTCAAGCCGCTTAAGTCGGAACTGCTTTGGAACCACAAACACTGAATCGGACTTGACAAGCAGTTTACCTTTCAAAGTTGAAATTGAGCCAGACACGAGAGCCTTTGTGCCGGTCTCATTTACTTCATCGCACTTTGTGCGGATGACAAGAAACTGGTGCGCAATGCTCGGGGCCTTGTACTGTAGCTTCAAGTTCGCAGTCACGCCGACCCCAGCTGGGAACCCTAGAAATGCAGTTCGGCCCAACGCCTCGTCTAGCAGGGTCGCCAGAATGCCGCCATGAACAATCATAGGAAATCCAGTCACTTTGCGACCAACGTGCACAATGATGACGGATGACAGCGTATCTTTGTCGGTGAAGATGACCGGCTGGGCTGCAATGCCACCGGGCACTTGTAGGGTGTTGGCTGTGAACACTTCACCCGTGCGGTTGTCTTCAATAGGTTCGTAGGATGGGCCTTCCCATGCTCGGCTCATCTTGTACCGGCTGTCCTTTTGCAGTTCCTTGACAAGCGAAAGGTTCATCATCTCGGTCTCAATCACTTTTGTGTACAGGCGTGCAGCCAGCGGATCCTTTTTCTGGTCGGGCAGCTCGTGCTCGGTAACTCGACGCAGCAAGGCAAATGGGGGGACCTTATATCCGATGTAGGCCGAGGCTGCGAGTGCAGCTGCCCATGCCGTGTATGTCTTTGCACGCATTCTGTGAGATGCGTGACTGTGCGTGGTTGAAAAGTGATTGGTTTTCTTGGGACAATTCTTATTGATGTGCTCAACTATTTAGTCTATTTTACCCCATACTTCGTAAACTTTTAAAGATAACGGCTTTGTTATTTTCTTACGCGTGATGCCGGTGCCTAGGGTCGTAAAGAGCATAAGCTTCTTTTCTTCTTCAGATGAAAGAGCCTGGTACGCGTCCAGCAGGTGCCGAGGTGTAGCGTAGACTTTCTGGATCGCTAATGCTCGGTCCAATGTGAGACCTCGAATAGCCATCAGCATTTTAATAAATAATGTACGCAGACTGAGTAGACTGCTCTTAGACATGGCTGCCTGGAAAGACTCAAATGCAACTGCCACCTTGCCTTTTTCCAGATGCCGGGCCTGGCGCAGATCGATTGTGTATGATTTTACTGAATCAAGAGAGGGCCAAACCACGCAAAGTTCTTTCTCTTTATAAACCTGATTTTGCAGCTCCTTTGTGACTTTGGCCAAATACTGCACTGTCTCATCCGAGCTCGATGTCCGCTTTAAGAAAAAATTGTCCAAAGCAATTGCCTGGGACATGGCAGTCTTGATATGTTGTGCATAGATGCCCCTTTCCAGTCCTAGCGGCTCTTCCACCAGGTATATGATCTTTTCCAAGCCTGACCGCTTGAGCCGCGCTTTTTGTTCTGTGAACCGGCCATCTTTGATACTATGCACTAAATCATCTAAACGCTTGCGCTCTAGAATATAATCCAGCACGGCAATTTCGTTGGTTGTATTGTGCTCAGCTACCCACACCACATCTCCTACTGAGAGAGTAACTACTGACGTCGATATGCCCAGCTTGATCAGTTCTGTCTTGAAAAAGTCGCGGTCATCCGAGCTTCGGACCTCACGGTTGTCCAAGTATAGTTTGACAGTATAACTACCCGCAGGCCATTTCTGCGGCGCCTGTCGTTCTGCGTGGGTAGGTGATGGAGGAGCCGCCTGGGCTATTCGATTGCGCACCAGTGTATTGGGCGATGCATCTAAATCCTCGGTTTGAACGCGACGAATTGGATTGGTTTCAGTCGGTTCAACACGCACAGGAAATTCCAGAAGCTCAGAAGCACCGTTAGATGGCCTAGACTCGCGCTCTGCTTGAAGCAACTTTTCAGCGAGTAGCCTTCCTTCGTCTGTGATAAGATATGTAGGATTCCTTGCTTGTGAAGCTGTGACCAAGTCGTTTTTTAATAAAGTCGTGATGCTGCTCCATGCAGAGTAATACATCCCCATGTTTGGATTTGCCTTGAACGAAACGTCGCATAACGATTCTGCGAGAGGCACTATGGCTGATTTGGACATTCCTGATCCAGGAACGACACAGTCACTATGATACAGCGTAAGTAAGATGGCGTACCCTCCACTCCTAAACCTGGGAACCCATGGTTGTTTCTTTCGTTTGGTCGTTTGCGTGGAAGTAGAGGAACCGCTTCGTTTGGCTGATCTGCTTGTCGGCTCTGCTTGGCTAGTTGATACCACACTCGGCTCCGGCAGAGGGATATTCTTCTCCTCACAATATGCAATAAACTTGATTTCTAAAACCTTGCAAATAGAGGGCCCAATGAACTTGAGCTGTTGCAGCTCAGCAGGACGCGTAAATTCTTTGGGGCACGCTTTGAGTGACTTGTGTGCTTTCAAGTAAATGCTGTGGAGGTTTGGATTACTTACAGCGTACATCTGACAGTACTCAGTAATCCATTGGAGAAACACCTGGTTCCAGGACTCTGGAGGCCCCGGAGTCGCCTCTTCATTCGAATCGCCCTGGCCAGCCATTCTGACGGAGGATGGAAGATCCCAACTTGCCGAAAAATAGAAAAGTCACATGATATTTACATGTAGGGTGGTGCGTTGATATATAATAGCCCGTTGGTAACCTTAATCGAACCGCACATCGCCAGTGACTGTTGGCGGACCAGTGAGACTGCTAAAGCGTTCATAATAAATACCTTGAGTTAAGCTGGGTCTGGATCGTGTTCAGGCTGTTGATACGGCTCCCGCACTTTCAACCATCCAGCTCGTATTTAGCCTGTCGGCTGGGCCAGCCTTGTTGAGCTTCCTTGCGCGCACACACTCTGCACGCTAATCGCTTATAGTATTTGCATCCGAGGCCCCACCTCAACTTGCCATAGAGTGGCAGATTCTGTATCCTCCCAATGTTGCGACTGGAGCTCGCGGTGCAAGCCCGGTGGCTTCAGCAGAGAACACGTCCAGATCGGCAGAACCGACTCTTTAGTCTTTGACCCTGAAAACGGATTTGGTCCCTCCTCTTCTCAGGGCCGTTTTTTTTTTGCCTACAAGTCAATATGCCCGTATTTGTATCTGGGCAAAACCCTTACCACGACATATGACGGATATTTAAAACTGCCTCGACTGAGTCTTCTGATATCAGTCTTGACAAGCTTTTGAATACGGTCCTTGACACCGGGATTTCTGGTGTTTTTCGGTGCTTCATTTACCTGCGTATGAAGAGTGCTTAATAGGTTATGTCTTGTGTGGCCGTGGCGTTTGTATTCTCATTTCATCTTCTCACGCATATACCTCTTTCGAATGCCCAAAAGCAGAGAACCACCCAGTGGGAAAGCTGTTAAGCGACGGAGCAGAGCAGGCTGTCATAACTGTAAGTATTTTGCTATCAATGCTGGGAATTGCGCTAAATTTTCTAGGCAAACGACTGAAAATCAAGTGCGATGAGCAGAAGCCAGTCTGCAAGAACTGTATCAAGCATAAGGCTGAGTGCGACTACTCCTTGAAGCTCTCATGGGGTGGTCGACCGTATAAAAAGCCCAGGATAGAGGGCAGCACTTTCACAGTCGTGTCTTCAACACGGAACTCTCCAGATTTGCAAGATGTAATGCCAGAGCCTGAGAGTATCCTGGATTATGAGGAAGCAGAAGCTGATATGGGATCAGTGAAGCCGGCGTTCAATAATATTGCAAAAATCTTCAAACCCTCTCCACTTCAGGAAGAAGTGAACGACGAGTCTTTTATTATGGAAACTCCAAGTGTGCATTATTTACCTACTTACAAGCCTAGGATAAAATCAGCAAAACCAGTGGCAGTAGTCAAGCCAAAACCGAAACCCCAACCAGAACCGGAACCAGAACCGGAACCAGAACCGGAACCAGAATCAGAACCGGAGCTGGACCCAGAATCAGAACTAGAGCCCATACTAAAAATCGAGCTGGAGGATCAGGATCAATCATTCTTGGCACTTTCAGAAATTCCATTCGGCAATTTCCCACTCGATCTGGATTTATACGACTTTTCAAAAGACTTTACACAGAGTGATGAGCTTGCTTTGGGCGGTTCGTCCTACCACACAGCGCTCATGCAGATACCACTGCGCAACCAATTTTATGATGATCATGTGTTTGACTTGGAACGGGTGGACGAAACAGAAGACATTATCGCCATCCCTCGACCTCTGGATACGTTTCCAGACATTCTCAAAGAAGTTCCATTATATCGAGACCTTTTCCATCATTTCATCCATGTCACTGCCGACCTGCTAGTCCCAGCTCCTACGCTATACCCACAGAACCCTTTTCGAACACTGTTACCGTCAATGGCACTTAGCACGCCTCATTTGCTGGATTTGATTCTGGTATACTCCGCGACACACAGAGCTCGCTTTTTGAACCAGGAAACCCCGGTCCATATTATCAGCCGCCTTTTAGGTCGCGTGTTTGACGGACTTACGCGGTCCCTAGAGAACGGGAATGAAGCGCAGAGCGATGCAACGCTGACTACGGCCATTATGCTGAGCTCTTACGAAATCTTGACTGGTGCGGCTGACGCATCGTGGAAGAAACATCTGCACGGAGCCCGCGACATTGTGATGGCGAGAGGACTTGCACAGCCGTTTATGGGCGGTCAGGTGTCACACTCGACGCATGACATGATTTCAGCCCTGTCACCTGGATTTGATGAGTCCAAGGTGCTGGGTCCGAAATCGCTGAGCATTGCTCGAACGGGAAACGCGTCAGAGACAGATGTGTCTTACTTCTTGGTGCGCTGGTTTGCGTATATTGATGTGATAGCAGGGCTCAGCTCGCCCAAGGCGTCGGCCTTGATGACAGCGAACGAGAACATGGCCCAGCTGTGGGCCCTCCACGACTGGTCACTGGCGCGATTAAAAGAAAAGGGAATTGAAGAAATTCTGGGTTCTCATATGCCTGGCTCATGGTCGCTTGACTCCTTGCCTGTCAAAATCGATTTCTTGCTGGGGATGGATCTCGACATGCTGCCAGTGTTTTCAAAAGTCACTCACCTAGCCCGCCAGCGGCGTTTATTAAGAACCCAGGAGAACATGTCAGACACGTTTTTAGCTCTTCCCCACTCATCGTCATCAATTTCATCTACTACCCGCGAGTTCCAAGCATTATCATCTGAAGCTTTGGAACTCGCCGATCTCATCATTTCCTTTTGTGACGCCTACGAAATGCGTCGCAGAGAGTATGTCAACAACGCGGTCGCAGACGTCGTTGCCAAAAACCTGCGTGGCAGCGTCAGTTCCCTCTCCAGCGACGAAGAAATCGGCATCCCGCCAACGTTGGAACAGCTCCCTGTCCAGGTGCAAACTTACTCTCAGCTGTGTGTCTTGAACACTACGTTTTGCTACAGCGCTTTGATCCAGCTGTACCGCCGTGTACTAGATCTACCTACGCGGCACAGCCTTGTACAGGGTGTTGTTCAGCGCATGACTGAACTCTTTGACCTGCATATCCCGCTGGGCTCGCCTGTAGAAAGCTGCATGAGTTTTCCTATCTTTGCAACTGCTTGTGAAGTTGTCGACCCAGTGGAGCGCAAGAAATTTTGGGTCAGGATGAAGAGAATGGAGCGCTTTGGCGTAGGCCACGTTGGTCTGGCTACTGAGACCGTCGAACTAGTTTGGCAGAAGAACGTCTCCTGGGTTGACATCATGGAGCAGAATGGCTGGGAAATCGTCCTAGCATAAAAGACAAAAAGGCTTTTCAATTGTTCAAGACCAAATTTTTCAAGTAATTTATTGTATCTTTAGTAAGTTTGTATTGTTTTTCTACTTTTCCCTTCTTTAATGAATCACACGCCTAGATTATCACCGTTACGTTACTTAACAATTTACTTCAAGTAGTTCTGGTCGGTTCTGTTCTTCCTTGTTCAGCTCTTTCAGCATCTCGAGTCGTGCCTTCATGTCAGGCACGCTGCGGAGAATCAGATCCAAGCGCAGCTTCTCCTCCTCCAACTTCAGTCTCTCTTCCGCATCCAAGTCAGTAAACACGTAACCTCCGTGACCATCAAACTGCAAAATCAGATCGTGATACTTCCACAAAGATGGGCGGTGAGAAACTGTGATCAGGGAGATTCCGAGAGAAGTGGCGTGGGTATACATGATTCTCTCAATCTCAAGCGAGACTGAGGAGGTGCACTCGTCGAGAATTGCGTACTTGGGGCAGTGGTAGAACAATCTGGCCATGGCAATGCGCTGCTGAACACCCATACTCAGTTCCTCCTTCCACTCACGCTTGGTGTCCCAGGAGTAAGCTGCAGGTCCAATCAGGTCACCAATCTCAACAACCTTCAGAATCTCATGCAGCTCCTCATCTGAAGTCTTATTGTTGGACTCCTTACGCGGGTAGATCACCTGCTGTCTCAGTGTTCCGCGAGACAAGTACGGGCGCTGAGGAATGTAGAAGATATCGCTTGATGGGGGCTTAGTGACCACACCGCCGTGCACGGGCCACAGTCCACCCAGGATTCTGAACAGCGACGACTTACCACATCCATTGGGACCGACAATCAGCAAATGGCGGCCGTGGGGAACAGAGAATGTCAGTGAGCGCACAAGAACATCTCCGTTGGGTGAAACAATAGGAACGTTTTTGAAATCAATCTCGGTACCCTGGATAATCTTGCCCTGGTTGAGTTGCAAAGTCTGGGTTTCTTCGCCAGCCTCAGTGATACGAGCATCCGTCCCAGAGACTGTAAGCTTGTCGTATTTGCCTTCATTAATGTCGCTCATAACGTCAAGCAGCATGCATACGCGCGCCGTATAACCGGCCAGCTGGGCGATTTCCTTGTAAGAAAACATGACACGACCGAACGCATCAGAACTTGACATCAAAAGTCTGCGGTTGGTGATGAATCCTTGGGTTCGGTCACCGATCGCTGCGCTAGTAGCATCAGAGGCACCAGTGGCAGCAAGAACAGAGGCAGGGCCCTTGAAAAAAACCGGAATAGAGCACAGTACCAGACCCAGAGCACCCCAGAAGTACTTGATGACAAAGTCTTCCATGAAACCATGCACCAGACGTCGGCGCAGAATTCTATTGACGTGACGGATCAGTGCAAAGTAACTAATATCGAGCGTGGTTTTCTCCACCTCACTACCACGGTAGAGAGCAATCTCCTCAGCAGCCTCAATGACTCTGGTATGCTGAAAACGAAATTCACCCTCGAGCTGAGCTTCCTGGGCAACGTACTTTCCGAAGGGAGGCGTAAGGACTCGCAAACCGTATGCAGAAAGCTGGATAAGCAGGCCAATGATAAAGAGGCCTTCTCCACCAACGTTGCGCGAAAGCTGCCATGAGTAGAGGAACATATCCAAAGTAGGCTTGGCAAGGTTAGAGTAAAGATCAGCAATAGAGTTGGAGAATTTGAACACGTCCACAGTAATAAGCTGGTCAGCGTTCTTGATGCGGTCATCCAGATTGTGGATGGAGTAGTACATGGGGTTGTTTTGTTGTTCAGGAAGATATTGATCGAGAATGTGGTCTGTCAAGCGGTCACGGAACCGGACTGCAAGAGTTCCTTGCAAGTATTGCAGCATTGAGTTGGTGAAAGTTGCCGGCAGGGCCACGACCATCCACCACACAAGGCCCAAGAGGAACTCTTGGCCCTTACCTTTAACCAAGGACGCCACGAGTTTACCATCCAGCGTGGCCACATATAAAGAAATAAGACTTCGCAGAATCAAAAAGCCAGTATGTGTAGCCAGCAGCCAAAATTCCTTGCATCTGATTCCGCCTGGCATAATGATTTTCAGTAGCCGGACAAGGCGCTGGAAAAACGCGCGGTCCACCTCCACTTTTCCTGTGCTGCCTGGTTTGCGATCTTGTTTTGGCCGCTTCTGGTCCTTGATAGACGTTCGTATGCGGTTCAGCAGGGATAGAAACAGCGCCACATAGACCGTCCTAGACACGGTCGTCCTGTTTCTGAAGTAAGCCTGCGCAAAGGACTGCAGCAGCCCTTTCATTCGCGACTGCACGGCCATCGTAGCGATTTGCTCTGTAGGTCACGGAGCTGGAAGTACAAAGAGGTATCAAGATCTCTACCAACGAATCGAGCAGCTAATCCTGACAAAGGGTCCCAGGAGAGCGTAAGTAGTGAATAGGATGAGTTGAGTCCAAGGTTCCCGCTTTTAAAAGAATTGTCATATGCTTAGTTGCCCGTGCCTACATGTGCTCAGCCGTAGAGTTCAGTCCGAACTTTATCACATGCGCTGACTCAGCATGCCCAGAAATCCCGGGGAATTCAGTTTGTGGAGAAACCCCAGCCCTGTAACGTATATCGTCGACATGTAGAACGGATTTTGAGCAAAGGTTTTTAAGAAGTTTGAAAATGAATTGATTTTTTGATGATATCTTTTGGAAATGAAATTACATGGAGTAGGCTTCTTACATTTTAGAGCTGCTGGGGTTGTTGATCTGGTCAATGAAGTTGATCTTGGCCTTGCCGGTAGCCTTATCACGGCGGACACCCAGCTCAATGAGCTTGCCGAAAGCTTTGGAAAAGTGGTCGTAGAACAGAGCCTTGTCCTCAGAGTACTTCTCAACCCAAGGGCGGAAAGACTTGTCCTTGAGTAAGCTGTAGTCGGCGGGCAGCATCATGAGGTCCTTGTCCTCATCGTAGAACTGCTCAACGCCAAACTCATTCTTCTGCAGGTACCAGTCCTCGTGCAGCAGCAGCTTGAAGTATGTGTTAGAGAACTTGGTAGGAGTGGGGACCCAAGGGCCCTCGAAGCCCGAGCGGTCACCGTGGCAGCGGCCCAAGTTGTGGGCACCGCAGAGTGCAACGATTTCTTGGTCGTTGAAGCCCATGCGGTAAAAGATATCTCTGAGATGGTCCTGGCCAAGAGCACCATCGGGCAGACGGCCATTGGGAGGAACGTTCTTCTCGTCAATATAATCAACCCGGCCAGGCTGCCAGGGAATGATGGGGCCGCCCATGAACTCGATAGCAACCTTGCCAGCAAAAATCCAGAGATCAGCGTAAGTAATCCAAGGAAATTGGGCCTTGATAGGCTCGAGGAACTTTCTGGCGTGCTCGAGACCGTTGTTGGCACCGTCCATGGCCTCCACGGGGTATCTCATGGTTGAGCCATTGGAGCCACCGGTACCAGTGGTGACGTCGTACGTGCCAGAGGCGTGCCAAGCCAGTCTGACGAGAACAGGGCCAATGGAGCCGTCGTCGTAGTCCTCATTGGGAATAATCTTCTGAATGGCCTTAGCCACTGCGTTGTAGTCACCTTCCGACATGATGATGAGTTGATATCAAGTTGCTTAAGATAGATGATAGTAAAAGGCAAGGAGGGAAGATGTGAAAACTTGGATATAAATACTGTCAATTGTAATTATGTGCCCTGTCGTTGTCTTGTGATGAAAGTATCTCACTCTATCCAATATCTTGCCGAGGTAGCTTTGCCCTTTCGGAGGGGGAACGTAAACATTACGTAACCAGTCAACCAACCAAAAGTGGTTTTTTACAAATACTGATCTGGTTTATGAAGCCCAGCTGCAGTTAGACATTCAGGGCTTTGGTTGAGGATTGACGAAAATAAAACACTTTCTGATTATATTTCCTCTAAATGTGATTTTGAACAGTCTGGGCAGTTTGCACAACTGGTACGCCCTCAAAAGGGGTTTTTCCGATCAATGGTCCGTACTTGGTGCTTCCTCCCGCCATGCTACGACGATAATGCTCGCTTGAGCCCTTGTGCTTGACAATTGGTGCTGATTCGCGCCTGGAGTCTCCACCAGTAGGTATGCTGGGCAGTGGACGTTGCTCCTTCTTGGTTGGCTGAGAAACACTCAGACTGCTGTTTGGCTCCAGCACGGGCAAGCTCATGCTTAAAGAGTGTATGCTGGTGTGCGAGGCCTTGCGAGTCATTGATCTATCAACTCCTGAGGCTCCACCAGTAATAAAGTCATGATAGAGGCCATGATACGGCGCTAGACGGTGTTTGGGATCCCATTCCAAGCACTTAGTGAGGAAATCAACCAGAACATCGTCATTGGTCTTGATCGCCCGCTTTAGACTCTTGGTACCTGGGTATCTTTTTGCGTTCTTTGAGGAGACGTAGATACACGGGTTACCGACGCTATCAAAAAAGAGCTTGCGGCGGCTGCATTGGCTGATCATGATCTTGTCAGGAACCCCAAAAATCTCCATTATGCAAGCGATCTGCTCCTGCTCGTTTTCCCCCATGAAAAGAGGATGTCCAGTTAACAGCTCTGCAAGAATGCACCCTAAACTCCACATGTCAATTCGCTGGTTGTACACCATTCCCAAAATAACTTCTGGAGAACGGTAGAACCTTGACTGAATGTAAGTGTAAACCTTCTCGCTCACGTAGCAAGAGGAGCCAAAGTCAATGATCTTTACCAGTCCCCTTTCAGGGTCACTTAGTAGGATGTTTTCAGGTTTTAAATCACAGTGGATAATCTCCTTGTGATCTAAAAATCGCAGGCCTTCCAACAACTGTCTTGCAAAGTGCTGAACCAGTTGGACTGGTAATCCCTTAAATTTGTTCAGCTTGATAAGCTCATATAAATTCACCCCCAACAACTCCGTGGAAATGCACAAGTGCTCGCGAAAGGTAAAATGAGCTGTGTATCGGATTAAATGGTACTTGTCCCTGGTGTCCTAACAAGTTAGTTAGTCAGCTGGCCTTCTTTTTTTTTTTTTCATTGCACTCACCCATTGTGATAAGGCGCGAAGAATATCTGCTTCAATTAGAGCTTGCATATGAAAGCGCTTTCTGTTGATGATCATTTTCACTGCCACGAGTTTTCCAGACTTGTGATCCACACACTTCAGAACCTTCCCAAAGCTGCCTTTACCAAGCACGCTGAGAATCTCATACCTATATGCAATATGGTCGCCAGGTATAACTTGGTAGTCTCCATTTCCATCATCAAAACCATAATTATTAGAAGCATGGCGAATATCTCCGCTAATTTTCTTGACATCGGGACGGCCAGTAAAATACACATTCCTGTAGTCCAAAATCTCGCCCCGTTCGTACATATTCAGTCTGTGTGACTTGGCAGCCAATGATGGTGTTAAAGGTTCCGAAATAAAATTAGCTGCCTTTCTCGCTTCTTCGTACCGCCTGATGCTTCTATCATCTTCGGGCATTGTCTTTACCAGAGTCTTCATGATGCTCTGAATCTGCCTCTCCTCCTCGGATACAGCGTCCTTCACTTCTAAGGGAGACTCGTTCCTACTGCCTGATATAGTACGACGACTCTCAGAAACACCTTTTTGCTTAGAATCAGCAGAAAATGGCGACAGCACCAACCGTTTGACAGAATCAGAGTCAATGTTACTCAGGGCTGGCCATTGCTTCGCAACCGTTGACTTGGATCTGATTTTATCTAATCCCTTCTTTTCGAGGGTCTCCTCTTCAGTAGCGCTAGTCTTTTTATGGACCAAAGGGTACACATGCGCCGGCCTGTTGAGAGGTCGGTATGGTGATTTGCTGGGAGAACCAAAATTAATGCGTTTAGAGTTTGATCGGCCAAGAGTTGGGTTCAATGGCGATGGGTTTTGCAGATCAGCCGTAGTTTGAGACTTCATTATGGACTTTGTAGGCGTTGTAGATTCATGATGGCTGGTTGGAGTACTACTTTTACCAACTCCTGGCAATGAACTTATCGACTTGCTAGAGCTTACTGATTTTGATGCAACTGTACTTCTCCGTTCAAGTGAAGCTGTGGATCCCCCTTTTGGTAAAGGTGGAAGCTGTCTCGGTTGATGCGTTATAGAATTTGATCGAGGTTTTCTAATCGGTTTTGGCGGGGGAAGCATATTTGTGGGACTCTGGGGGGTGCTAGATGGGAAATCAGAGTATTTGCTGTCTTTGAACGACTCGCTCGGGTTTAAACTTGCCCCCATTGATTTGCGGTTGATCATAGTCCTATGTGTAGCAGGATAAATTTGCATGCTCAGTCGGTTCTTGAGCTTTTGCTTCTCTGCGAATGTCGTGTGGAAGGCGAGTGTATCAGTTGGCTCTTCGGCCAATGAAGGTATCGCTGGATGCTCTTTGCTAGCAGTGGTACTTTTAGAGATTATTGTAGAGGGACGAGGATTTCTACTTTTCGAATGGTCAAATGCGCGAGAATCGGTAGGTTCGTGGACTTGTTTAGAAGACCTGGCTAGACTGTGTGTTTTTGACTTGAACTCAGAGCTACTGGAAAATGTAGATCCTGGGTTGGTAGGAGGTAAGGACTGCCTTGTGTGACCTGTTCTAGGTAGCGACCGGGGTTGAGGATCATCCTCAGGAGAACTAGCTAGAGACCGTTGTAAATTATGAGTAGAAAACCGACGATTGGGAGAACCCTTTGATGCTGGTGGTTTTACTGATAATCGCCTTGAAACTGGCGATGGAAATGTTGAAGATGACTTCTTCTGAGTTAAACTTCTCATAGACGATGCTGCAGTGGGGTTCATAACAGAGCTTGCACGCTTTTTGGGAGTATCAGGATGCTTGGTGGACTGTTGCAGGTTAACAAGATCAGATGATTTGGAAGTTTCTTGAGTTTTCAAAGGGCTATTACTAGATTTTTGAGAGATTGAGCCAATGCGAAGGGGTATTGAAGAAACTCGTGTCATTCCTTGAGGTTCACTCGTTCCCAGCACAGATTTCTTGACCTGACTTGGAGACAACGTGGAGGCTGGAATCTCTGTAAGTATGAGTCGCTTTCCCTGCAGTTTAGAAGAGCTCACAGGCAAAGATGATGGAAATGTAGACAACAGTTTGCTAACCATGTTAGAACGAAAACCCATCAGTACAATAACCCAAATCAGACCATGGCTGTCATTCGGGTAGAACCTTTTACATTACAGACCCATCAGGTAAACCACCGGGACCTCAATGACAAAAAAATAACAACCTGAGCTCCACTGCCAGCGAAATCAAAAGAGCAGAAACACTTACCTTTTCACATCTTCCTCTAGCAAGCCCTTTCCAGCAGGGGTCCTGGGCACGATTGAGGACATAGCGGTGACTGACAGTAGCTGGCTGACAGTCTACAAGAGTTCTTAAGCGAACGAATTATGTGGTAAGAGGAAGAAAAGAAGAGAAATGAAACAATAACAAAGTCAATGTATTTTTCCCCCCAGTTTAGCACTGGTAGGTTTTCTCGCAGTAAACACCAAACAAACACGAATGTCCCCCAAATGCATGAGAAATTGCCCAATACATTACTTACCCGGCTCTGACGTGACAAATACTGATCCCAAGCGCTGACTCAGCGAAAATTCTACGACACATGCTGCTACACTTCCATCCGTAGACTGTCATCCTTTGATCTAACCAACGAACCACCGATCTCTAGTCCACGACAATGTCTGCTCAGGGGAACGTCTCAAACGCTACTTTTAAGGACAAGGAAAAGCCCAAAGAGGTGCGCAAAGCCAACATTTTGGCCGCCAGAGGTGAGAATTCATTGGCACAGTGTGGCTGTTTATGATTTATTTAGCTAACGTGTTTGATAGCTGTTGTCGATGCCATCCGAACATCCCTTGGTCCAAAGGGTATGGACAAGATGGTTAAAACGGGCAAAGGTGAAGTTATCATCACCAATGATGGTCACACAATTTTGAAGCACATGGCAGTGATGCATCCTGCTGCGAAGATGGTATGAAAAACTCGCACTGTTCGCTTAATAATTCTAACTGGATCAGTTGGTTGATGTCTCGGCCGCTCAGGACGTGGAGGCTGGTGATGGTACTACTTCGGTTGTTGTCATCACGGGTGCATTGCTCGGTGCCGCTGAGCGATTGCTGGCGAAGGGAATCCATCCTATGATCATTGCTGAATCGTTTCAGCGAGCTGCCCGCAGGGCTGTCGAAGTCCTGCTCGACATGGCAAATCCAATTTCTTTGACTGATAGAGATACTCTCATTAAGGCTGCTTCTACATCGCTCAATTCGAAGATTGTTTCCCAGTTCTCAAACATTCTCGCCCCCATGGCTGTGGATGCCGTACTAAAAGTCATTGACCCTGCAACCGCTACAAACGTTGACCTCAATGATATCCGTCTGATAAAGAAGCTGGGTGGAACCATTGAAGATACAGAGCTTATTGATGGACTGGTGCTTACTCAAACTGCTATCAAAAATGCCGGTGGCCCTTCGAGAATGGAAAAGGCCAAGATTGGTATGATTCAGTTTCAGCTTTCGCCCCCCAAGCCCGATATGGAAAACCACGTTGTTGTCAACGATTACCGACAGATGGACAAGATCCTGAAGGAGGAGCGAGTATACTTGCTCAATTTGTGCAAGCAGATCAAGAAGGCTAAGTGTAACGTGCTCTTCATTCAAAAGTCCATTCTGCGTGATGCAGTCAACGACCTATCTCTACATTTCCTCGCCAAGCTCAACATTATGGTTGTGAAGGATATTGAGCGTGACGAAGTTGAATTCATTTGCAAGAGCACTGGCTGTACACCTATTGCTGACATTGATTCTTTCACTGAGGACAAGCTTGGTAGCGCTGATCTCGTAGAAGAGGTTGATGCTTCCGGCTCAAAAACTGTCAAGGTTACTGGTACCAAGGCTGTCGCAACTGGATCGACTGTTTCCATTGTTTGCCGCGGCGCTAACAACCTCATCATTGATGAGACGGAACGTTCCATTCATGATGCTCTGTGTGTCATCAGATGTCTTGTGAAGGAGCCTGCTCTCATTGCTGGAGGTGGTGCTCCAGAGACTGAGATTTCTCGCACATTAATGAAGGAGTCCCGGTCGTTGAAGGGAACGGAAGCGGTTTGCTGGAAAGAGTTTGCTGAGGCCCTGGAGGTGGTTCCCACAACCCTGGCTGAGAATGCTGGCTTGAACAGCATTAATGTTGTAACCGATCTGCGTAACCGCCACGAGAATGGCCAGCGTAATGCTGGTGTCAGTGTGCGCCGTGGAGCTGCTACCAACATTTACGAGGAGAATGTCCTACAGCCAGTCCTGGTCAGCACGAGTGCTATTTCTCTTGCTGCCGAGTGTGTGAAATCTATTTTGCGTATTGATGACATTGCTTTCAGCAGATAAAATGTATAGTTGAGACCCGACCTCTTGTTATAGTTGTTAAATTAAGTGACAGGGCAGACCACCAGCAAAGCTTGGAGTGTTCCATGCTCGCACCATTTCAGCCTCATGAAGCCTAGTCGAACATGAACAAATTAGGCTCTTAATAGAGGTGATCGATATATTTCCAACAATATTCGAAAGATCCAAACTTTGCAAAATCAGATCTCGAGAATATTAGTTATCAATCTCCGTAATCTCATGGCCAGCAGGACTATATTCAATGTTCTTCTTCCCGTCTTCAGGGCCTTCACTAACTGCCTTCAGCCAGCAAATCATCAGGGTTGGGGTTAATTTGATTATACGTCGCTAATCTGGCCGCCGTCTCCCTAATTCCTTCTCAACAGTCCTGGCACCATAGAAGGTCAAGATTCAAAAGTTCTACTCGGTCTAGCATTCGGCTTACTTAATAATTGCAATATCTAGCTATCTTACAGGACTTTGAATTGATTTAACAGTTATAGTATTGACAGCACTAAATCAGTTGGACTGTAAACCAGGCTTGTTACAGCAAGCTAACTTTCCATTCCACCTAACAATACTTTTGAGGCCCTTACTGTAGCTCATAAGAGATACAATGAAGTACGACAAGATTGTCAAAGTAAGTGAAATGCCTTTTCTTAATAATTCTCTCTAACATGGATTTCTATAGGGTGCGACCAAGGTCAAAGTAAGTCTTAATTGTCTCGTTGCTATTTCATTATACTAACCATCTGGCAGTTGGACTCTCCTAAAGCCAAATACATTGAGCCTATTCTCGATGGCACCAATTACCCAGAAGACCTTGAGACCATCCTCTGGGCTCTGGGTACTCGTTTGAAGGATTCTGCATGGACTGTTTCATATAAGGCTCTCATTGTAATTCACATCATGATTCGTGAAGGAGCTAAGGATGCGACCTTGAAGTATCTGCTCTACAATATTCAGATCCTGGATCCGGTTATGGAAAAAGGTGGCAAGTCATACGGCATTGGCAGATATGCTCGCTACTTGAAGGAGCGAGCAGTGCAATTCAACAAGACCCAAGTAGACTACGTGCGGTCAAGTTCAAAAGGGGGTGGCCGCCTTAGAACCCTTTCAGTTGACAAGGGGCTTTTACGTGAATGTGAAAGTGCACTGATCCAAGTTCAGGCTCTGCTTAAATGCCGATTCCATGAAGACGATGTTGACAATGAAATTGTTCTTACGGCTTTCCGATATCTCGTACGAGATTTACTTGCTCTATATCAAGCCCTCAATGAGGGTGTCATCAATGTCTTAGAACATTACTTTGAAATGTCTAAAGTCGATGCGACGCAAGGACTTGAAATTTACAAGAAATTTACTCAGCAGACTACTGAAGTTGTGGCATTCTTACGTGTTGCCAAAAACTTAGAACATCAGACTCATTTGCATGTTCCAAATATCAAGCACGCTCCTGTATCACTCACCGAGTCTCTTCAGGATTACCTTCACGACCCTGATTTTGAGGTGAACCACCGCCAGTATCTTGCTGAAAAACAGACCCGAGACGGCTCTGGTAAGGGTGCTGAGAGTGTGGGAGTCAATAATACGACAACAGGATCTAAACCTTCATCTAGGGCCCCGCCTTCAGGCTCTACTCAGCCAGCAGCAACGAAAAGCGTAGCAGCCGACTCCAATCCATTCAAGCCTCTCATCCAGCAATCACAAGTTGTACAGGAGCATCCTCAGTTAATCGACCTCTTTGGTGGTAACGTGCAGCAACAAGAAGCTATCATTACAAATCAGCAAACTGGAATGGTTGTTCAGGTCCCTGTAGCTGTACAGTCGCAGGTTCAAGTAACCAATCCTGGTGTATTGAACTCCATTCAGACTGGCACAAATCCTTGGGGGCAGCAGCAGCAGCAGCAACTTCAGGCTCAGCAGCATCTTCAAGCTCAGCAGCAGGCTCTCCAACAGACACAAGTTCAGCAAGCTCAACAGCAGCAGATGCTTCAATCCCAATCTACCCAAGCTCAACCTCAGGCTCTCACATCCATGTTTACTGGAGCTGGATTCGGCGGTTATTCCAATACCACTTCAGCAGTGCTTCCTACGTCCTCTGCTGCTCCTATAACCGCTACTTTATCATTTAATACTGGCCCCGTGCAATCTCTGCAGTCAAGCATGACTGGCTCTAATCCATTCCGTGCATCCATGCTCCCTACAGCCACTGGCAACCCATTTTTGAAGCGAGCATCCACGATGGGCACCACGATCGGCACCACGATGGGCATCACGAGACCTATCTCAACAATGGCCACTGGCCCTGGACAGCTTCAACGCACTGGCACCAACCCTTTCTCTTCGTCTCTCACTGGAGCTAGCTCTGTGCCACCTATGCCTAGTGTAAGCTCAGTTGGCATGGGAACTACTCCTGGCATGGCGGGATCAAACATAGTGTCAACTCCTGCTCTGCTGCAAAGCCAGGCAACTGGTCAGAACCCATTTAGACAGAGCATGATGCCAAGTGCTACAGGTGGCCTTCTGACTACTAGAACCGGGTATCAACCTACGTTCGGGGGGCTAGAAAGTTTACCGACTATGCCTGTCTTCCCTGAAACTCAAATTCAACAACAACAGCTGCAGCAGCAGCAACAGCAACAGCAACAGCAGCAACAGCAGCAGCAACAGCAGCAGCAGCAGTTAATGATGCAGCAGCAACAACTCCAGCAACACCAGTTCATGATACAGCAGCAGCAACAACAACAACAACAACAACAACAACAACAACAACAACAACAACAACAACAACAACAACAACAACAACAACTGCAACAACAACAGCAGCAACAGCAGCCCTTCTTGATGCAGCAGCAGCCAACGGCCACATTGATTTGAACTCAGAGACATGGTATGATGTCAGCCCGTATTCTGTAGGTTTGGCTCAGTCGTAGTAGGAACAATAAAGTGTTGTATCAATAGATTATTTGCAAAAGCTAAAACCAAGCAGGCGGGAAGTCCAAGATATGCCATGAAAACAAAAAAAAAAATAGAGCAGACAGCATGCGATTAAACCAGACATTTATGCAAAGAGAATGAGATCATAAGAAAAGAAGAAAAGAAAAAAGAAAAAGAACCAATGCTATTTTGAGAGAGAGTAATATCTTGAAGGCTTCAATTTTAACGGGCACACCTTAAACAAGTTAAACAGTCGACTGATTCGCCTGCATACAGCGTTTTGACTGAACACCGGTCGCAGACAATCCCAGAGCATGATATGCACTGGAATTCGCGCTCGTCTTGATCTGTACGCACAAGACTATCACAGTCTTGACACCTAGCAACACCGCTAATAGATGGCAAAGGATTTTGATTGCCGTGTTGAGCAAGAGTCTTCTGGCCGAGCTTCATGATCCGAAGTGTGTTAGCTAAATGGCACATAAATAGCACATTAGGTTAGTAAATTAGTCACTCAAATCAACATTAAAGCTTGGGAAATTAGCATACCTTCAAGATGGCTTTTCAAGGGCACTTCTGCTCTCCTCTTTCCTCGATTCAACTCTGAGTCTGTTTCACAACGCTGAGTCTGATGGCCCGCACTCCAAATGCTACTATTTTGATCCGGACTGCTGCTGCTTCTTGCCTCGACTTCACTGTCTTCTTGGTGATCTGAAAAACCCCGTTTCCTCGCAGTTCCAGTTCCAGAACTGCTGCTTGAGCACATCGTGTACTGCGGCAATTCCGACGGACTAGCCAACTGGTACCTCACAAATGATGAACTCATACAAGCCTAAATGGTATATCTTTAATGATTTGGCCGAAGTAAGTGATGGTGTAGTCAACAGTGGGCATGAGCAAAAGAGACTGGAGAAGATAATGCCAGGGGATGAAAAATGAAGTTGCTTGGGAGAAGAAAAAGAGGAACGCGTTTGGCGTATTTCGCTCGTTCCACAACTTAATTGAGTTGCTTCTTTGGGACTGCGCGTCTGGGTTCGTTAGTTAGAAGCTGATCTGAACATCCTTGAGCCTCGACAAAAACCAAAAACCAGAGGTCTCAAGCATCGCAAAGGCAGTCTACAAAATGAAAGTTTGGTCTCTGGCGGAATCCAGCCGCCAATCCTCGCGTTAAGTCTAAGGAGTTATTACCCTAGTGTCTTAACCACTGGACCAAGCGACCAATATCTTCTCGAAAAAATTGAAAGCTGTTGTTCCAAAAGCCAAACTCTACTACACAAATTGTCTTAAATTGGCTTGAAACTTGATATCTTTGATCTCGGATGTGTCATTTATGCGCTGACACTTCCCCAGCTTTCTCTCTCTCTTGATTCAAGATCTTTTTCGTTGTCAAAGTCTCCATAGAAAGGTTGATGCTTACCCTACAATTGAACCCTCACTCCCCATACTAAAAGGGAAAAATTTTTCATATATAAATGCCCAGTTCCTCTTTTTCTTTCCCTCTTCTCTATCAACTTAGGATACCCTCTATCGTAGACTTCGACTATCATGAGTTTCTTCATAATCGGATTATAAAGGTACGTTGCTTGGCTTTTAATGGACTCTCTTTAGTCGCCTAGTACATTATGATGAATTAAAAACATTACAACTGGAATTACCGACAGAATTTACATTGTTGATAACGTTTTTTGCTGCAACAACCACTGATAATTGTACTTGATTGACTTTCAGAGATCAATTCAGAACCTAGGTTGATATAACGTCTAACAGCGGCTGTTTTAGGTATTTTCATTTCTTCTTTATTGCGTGACTTCTGGGGCAACTGGAACAAATGACGACTATCAGCACTGGGCACCGACGAACAATGTTCAATATGAGTGACATGCTTTAAGTAGGCCTAGAAAACCTGCGTTACTGATACTGTTGCCTCTTGATTGTAGAGTTTATTTTGCAGTTTGAGTTCGATCTAACCTCATGGGCAGATATAATGAGTTAATGCATTTGGTTTCTAAAACGTGAGTATCTGACGATATTTTGGTTCCAGCCCTAAGTGATGACTTCTTGATGACGAGTCATATTCAGGTTTCCTGATGACGATACAAATCATTTAAATACCATTCATGCCTAACTGATAACAAGGCTTTGATCTCACTATTTTGCGCTGCTCTTGAATTAAATTTCTAACCCATTACAGTAATGATTCTTAAATCACATTTACAAGAGAACCTGATTACATGATGATATTGATGAAATAATGACAAGCATATGTCAGAATGACTTTGTGAAGATAAATTTCATGTCTGATTACAGTGTACTCTCTGATCTGTGTGGTTCCTTTTGGCGATACTGGTAAGTTGTTTTATTGGCATTTACCATTAGCATTCCAGCAGTTTCAATGATGAATCCCACTTTCACGACGGTCTCCTGTGCCCAAATTACGTGGCGTTGATGATAATCTGCCTTTACCAGGCGTGGAGCTGAAATCTTTTGCTTAAAAAGCTGATGGCACTGATGTTTTTTCAATGACACTGCTAACTGCCTTTTGAGTAGTTTTGACCTTTTAAGCTCATAGTTCTAACGTTGAATGAATACAGTATCTTTAATTTCAGATCAACTTAGGTTCTTTGGATTCCTTTACTCGTAGGCTGAGCACTTGTCAATAACAGTTGTAGGCTTTTCCAATCGAATAAATTAATATTATCAACATTACAATTAAACCTGCTCCTCAGCAAATGCACTCTCAATGGGCTTCTCCATAATACTAGCGTGGCCCAGAATAGTCACAGCAGAGGCACCAATCAACCAAAGGATCGTCGAGATAGGGGAGGCAAAGAATCCCAGGGGGATGGCGATAATCATCAAGCCAGTATACAGTTGCGAGGACGTGAAAGTAACAACACCCAGGTTCAAATCGTTACCCTGCAAGCAGCCAATACCGTACATGCCGACGACGACGAGGATAATCACAAAGAGCAACAGGATGTTAGTGACGAGGCTGTAGATGGAAAGCAGCGCAAATACAATGGCGTAGTTTGACGAGAAGTAGCCCAGGTTGAAGTTGATTCGGGACTGGGCGTCGCCCCAGCCCTGGGGCTTGGACACTCGCTTGATGTCAAAGAAGTCGGTAAGGGACTTGACGTTGGCAAATCGGCTTTGGAGGGAGTTTGACTCGGACTATGCGGATGATAGATATTTAGCAGTGCGCCTAATGATATGGGGTGTTACTTGATTTACTTACTCTGAGTCTGTCCAGACTGAATCGATCCGCAAAACTGGCCAACTATACACGATGTTAGCATGTTTCCAGGAGGTGAAAGCAGGAGGCTGGGAATCCCCCTCGTCTATGAGGGTGAGCACTTACAGGCAAGTATGAGAGTCTTGACGTCAGGTTTTCCATGCTGCAGTAGTTTAAGACGGAGAAGCTGTAGTGCTATTATTCGAACTGGGTCGGGTTCTTTCGAAAAATGTCCTTGAAGAGCAGGCAGGAGGTGACAATGGAAAGGTCGATCTGATATCTTGGAGTTGTGAGACAAGAATCGAAATCAGGAAATACAACAAAAAAAAAAAAAAAAAAAAAAAAAAAAAAAAAAAAAAAAAAAAAAAAAAAAAAAAAAAAAAAAAAAAAAAAAAAAAAAAAAAAAAAAAAAAAAAAAAAAAAAAAAAAAAAAAAAAAAAAAATAATAATAATAAAAATTTACAGTGCGTTGATCACTTTTGTGATGAACATTGACGTGGCAATCCGATAACGCCGCATTTTCAGCTTAAGCACACAGAGAGCTGAATATGATGATGAAACCCAAGATCAAAGCAAAAAGAATGAAAAAATAATAGTTCAAATCAAATATTGAGCCAGTGTGTCAAAGATCTGGTCGGGTTTCACTTAGTTTTAGCGCATTTCTGCTGTCGGGTCATCACATATGCTTTATATGACCAGTATTTACCTTCGACATGTTGAACTTCAGTTCTTGAAAACTGTCGAAATCTTTACAACATTAGTTAAGCGTAAAATGTGTTAAAAGAACTGCTTAATTAGTTCTAAGTCGTCGTCTAATTAAGTCTTATGAATCGGAGAGCTAAAAGAAAGGATTTGGTGGATGGTTCAAACAGTATGAGGGCATCCCCTGAGCTTGATCTCGTTTACTAGCCTCGCGTGACAGGAAGTCATGTATCTCGCGTTTTTGAAAATTAAAATAATTACCAAAGTTTGTTAAATTCCTATTTAAATTCACTTAGATTACGCCGACCACAGCGTGAAGGTCTGTGGAGCGTTCAAACTGACAGGCTTGAATGACGGTCGTACAGTCTTGGCTACTAAGGTTTCACTAGAGAGAGCCATGGTGTCGTCGCTACTACTCGTGATGCCACCGCTCAAAGCATGCACCTTGAGTTTTTGGCTGGCAATACGGGATGCAGCTCCAGCCAGTTCAGCGGCATCTTCGGGAGTGGAAGCGATGACTGCCTCACTCAGCTTTTCAAAGACAAGATCAGCCTGACGCTTCAAAGCTAACCGATCAAGAAAGACTTGCTCGCGGGCAAGCTCGACCTCTTGTCTCTCTGCAGCCAGCACCTTCTCAAGCTCCTCAAATCTTTTCATCTTCAAGTTAAGCTTTTGAAGTTCGGCGTCGACCAAAAGCGAGAGATTGTTCTGCTGGGTGGCCTTTTCTGATTCAAGCAGATCCCCTGCTCGCTTTGAAAGAATGGTGCTAATTTCTGTACCCTCCTTCTTGATCTCACTCTTGTCGTCTTGTTTGAGATTCTTGATAAATTGAGACAGTGCCTGGTACATGGCGTCGCTGGGAACCGTCTTGGCATCACTACCAATAGCAACTTCTTTCGCAGCTCCGTTGGATCCTTGCTGATAATTTCGCACGAGATATGGATCTTCTATCGGCAACTGGAGGAACTTATGAATACAGCTCTCTTTGTTTCGAGTACCAACATGGTAAGCAATTGCATTCCAGTCGTCTTCGTACATTTCCACACCCTCAAGGAGCAAAAGGACTTCTTGGTCTGACCATTCTGTAGCTGACGCCTGAGTCTGCTCGATCTTGATGAAATCCGCACTACTGAAATTAGCAGGGAAGAGACCGTTTTGGAAGCACAGTGCGCTGATTGCTTGCTTGGATCTAAGATTGTGATATCGTATTTTGGTAACATCATCTCCGCATGTGTAGCAGTTGTAGGTTCGAGTGTTTATGGCGCTGATTTGGCGCTGGCTTTCATCATGAAGGGCAATAGCATCAGCGGCAGAATCGTACTGATTTCGTCTGATACTTAATTTAGTGATACCAGACTCCTTCTTGGGTTTGACGTCATCTGCAACCGTCTCATTTTCAGTTTCAGTCTTGACCGTTCCATTTGTGGTACCATTTGTGTTGGCCTTCGCTTCCTCAGAAGATTCCAACGCATGTGTCGTTGAGTTGCATTCCTTTCCATCATCTGTAGACGCGAGATCGGGAGTAGGAACAAAGGGTTGAAGGCCCTGAGGGGTGTCAAGAATAATCTGAAAGTGGCCAGTAAACTGAGGGCCAATAAATGAAGGTCGAGATTCAGGGTCAATCTGATAGTTGATGAGACCCCATTGTTCAAGGAAAGCGTGGCACCGCATCAGCGTGCAAACATCACCCGCCAGATTGCGGCGACAAGCAGTGACCGTCAGATACTCAGTAGGATTCAATCGATAAGTATCAATCATGAATGTGCGATACTCTGTATAGATCTCTGGCGTTTTCGTACGGTGTTTATTGTTGAAAAATTCTGGTAATGACCGCTTCTCAATATCGTGAATCTTGTTACGGTCAAACCAGGCTGCAAACGAAGGAATCACAACCCGGTATGTTTGTTTCGCAAGAAAGCTACGCGCCTTGTCTTCGATTTTTCGGCGACTATCCTCATCGTCAACCTTTGTTGAAATATTGGTAGAGCTGACAACTTGGCCATCTTCCTGAGTAGCTTCGCCCATGTCAATGTCCTCAGAGCCAAGTTCACCAGCTTGGCTTGTTTCCAAGGGAGTTCCAGCTAAAGAGCCTGTAGCTTCCTCGGCCACGCTATCGTCTTGTGTTTTTCTAGACATGTCGCGTATTGATGAAATGGATTTTATTTCAAGAGGAATAATGAAACCTGAGTGGCCAGTTCGATATGGAGCTAGCGTGAATTGATATCGATCCTGTGAAGTTGGTCGGTGTTGCAGACTTGAATTTCTTCAGACGCGTTTATTATGCCCCATATAAATGTTTGGTGATGCTACCAGGGTGAAAAACAAGAAAATTTCTGGTGGTTATGGCAATTCTGAAAATTACTTAGAGTAGTAGTAGAGTCTATACCATGACTAAGACTTTAATAATAATGACAAATTGTTTTAAAGTTATTAGTTGCCTCAATTGGGTTAACGTGAAACAGTCGACCGTGAAGGGAAAGAAAAAAAAAATTGTACCTGATCTTTCTTCGCGAGTTTGTTTTGGAAATTTAAATGTCAACACAATATGCGAAGAAACGGAAACAGTTTTGGACAACTGAACTAGCTCTTCAGATGATGATACATTTGAGTGAGGATTGGAGAAAAAAGCCTCAGTTCTATTCCATCCAATGATGCTGATCCTGTTTTCAAACCTACAAAACCTGTCTTAACCGAACGGTATGGCGATTGAAGTCTCTGATTGAGAGATCAAAAACCTCCTCTTCGATTTTGGCATAAAACATGGTGGGATCCTCTCAGCATCCTGCTGTCATTGGTCAGAAGAAATCAGAGTCAAGGAAGCGCTGACGTGATGGGAGCTCTACAGAAGGAAGGGAGAAGCACAGACACAAACACAAGTACAAGCACGACAATATTGAAAACACCACCTCTAATGAACTTTCGACAACATTGAAGCAGCCCAGCTCATTAACTGGTGCAACCTGGCACAGATATCAATTCAAAGGCGTTGCTTGGCTTGCATGCATCTCTTTATGAGAATGAGCTCAATGGCATTCTAGCCAACAAAATGAGACTAGGTAAAACTATCCAAACTATTGCGGTTATCTCACACCTGGTTAAAAATTGAGTTGAAGGGGCTGTATTTAATTGTTTCTCCTCTGGCAACCTTGAACCACTGGTGTAGTGAGTTCAAACGTCTTGCACCTCCATTCCATGCCTACGTCCTATGGAACAAACGAAGAGCGAGCTAATGCTAAGAAAAAACTCATGAGCAAAAACTCCAGAGTTGAATCAGCTGCAAACATCACAACTTACAATTTGATTTCAAAAGATTATCAAAGATTGATGCGATAAAAATGGAAATATCTGGTAATTGACCGAGGCCATCGGATAAAAAACACCAACCCCAATAGAAACAGTTGAAGAAGTAAAATACGCCGAGCCGACTATCACTTCATTGCAGAACAAAATTTTGGAATTGTGGACGATGTTGAATTTCTTGCTGCCAGATATATTCTCAGATCTTGATGCCTTTCAAGCTTGATTCCGAGAAGAACTTTTTGATAACACAAGCGACTCTGCAGCACAAAAAACCAAACTTGGGTACTTCAAGACCGAAATTCATGATATCTTAAGAGAGTTTTTACTACGGCAACTCAAAGCTAGTGTACTCACTCATCTCCCCCTTCCCCAAACTAGATTATACAATTTACGCACCTCTCAGTAATGCTCAACTGCAGCTATATGAGCAAACTTTCAACGACAACATCCGCGAGTTTTTGGAGGAAGAATTGCTGAAAGCGCATGATCCAACTGGCGAAAAGGAGTTTTGTGAACGAGGATGAAGAAGCCCGCCAGAAATTTTTATTTGTAGAAGTTGGGCTGGTTTCAGATTATGATGAGGACAAAATTTTGAGTCTTCGGAGGCCAAAGACCAAAACGGGATCCTTTATGAACTGATCTTATGAGGAACCTACATTGGAAACTATGATTCCCAGGATTGAAGAAAAGAAAGGCAGCGAAAAAGTTAAAACGAGGCGACAAGGATCTCTTTGCGTACAAGAAGCCATTGCTATGGATTATGAGCATTACGAAGACGAGAAAAACGGCTGTCTGCTTAAAAGCTTCTGAGTTGGGTCTCACTACTTCGATCTGACTGCAATTCTCAGCTCTTCCTTGATTTCTCTTATAATTTACCCTTCGACGAAGAAATTGACTCATCCTTCCTCTATCAGGCAAAATGGAACTTCCGAACACTCTTTATCGATCGTTGGTTGAGCGAGTGCACCGCATTCTCATTTTTTTTTTTTCACAATTTTTTGCCATTCTTGACATTCTGGAGGATCGGACCACGCTGTTACGGGAATGAAGTACTTGCAGAATCGATGGCAGATTAAATTATGAAGAACCATCGCCGCAACAGATTGCTATGTTCAACAATGACCAAACCAATCGAATTCTATCTTATTTTCACTTGCTCAGGTGGACTAGGTCTCAACCTGACCAGCGCAGACACTGTTATCTTGTTTGATTCTAATTGGAATCCTCAAACTGATCTGCAAGCTATGGATTGCGTAGACCGAATTGGCCAGAAAAAGCCAGTAATCGTCTACAGACTAGCCACTTCGAATATAATGGAACAGAGTCTGCTGGAATTGGCGGGCAACAAACGGAAACTGGAAGAACTGGTGATTGAAGACGGTCATTTCACAGGGTTTGTTACAGAATTTACAGACAATTGGGATATTGAAGTGAACATTTCGATACTTAAATCACTTGAGCAAAGATTGGAGGTGGATGAACATGGCCTGCTCGAAGCACTGCGAGAGTGCCAAAACAATGACTACACGCCGACTGCTTAAAACTTTGCTGGATCGAAGCCCAGGAGCATACGCTCGTAAGGACTACTAAACTAGCTTCATACCACGTACAGCTACTCGTTTGCACGATTAGACACATATCCACTAGATAGACTATTTAATTGCATGATTTCGTGTCCCTCGTTTCCTTGGGTCATTGTAGTTCATAGGACCCAAAAGTGAATTTTTGGCCAAAGCGATAATCTTTCTGCAACATAAACCACTCCACTTGGCACAACAAAAAAACTTGATTTCCAACCAAAATGTCCTTCCTCGACTCAATCATACAGACCTTGCCCTCTTCTAAGGGCCTTCTTCCTAGCTGGCTTCTATTTGTACGCAATGAATTGCTCAGTTTTGTGACATGATGTGCTTTACTAATCATGCCAGGTCTCGGCTGTCTCGCTCTTCAACTCTGCCCAGACATACGTCAGCGGTCTTGCACTAACTAGAAAGGTCTACGATAACAAGCCTGAAGAAGGTCAGTTTAGTAATTGGTGGTTCAAAATATTGCTTGCTAACCATGTGTAGTTACTTCCCTTTCTGCTAGAACTTTTGGCACTTGGACTACACTTGCCAGCATTGTCAGATTTTACGGGGCTTACTCTATCAATGACCCTGTGTAAGCTTGTTTGAGATTGCGCTGTAAATATTTGCTAACTCCAACCGATTCAGGGTCTTCAACATCACATTCTGGACCTTCGTCTTGGCTGAGATGCACTTCGCGTCCGAGTGGCTTGTCTACAGGACAATTAAGTTTGGAAAAGGTTTGGCTGGACCTGCGCTCACTGCCAGTAAGTGCCCAAGAATGATTTCGACCACTTTCACTACTAACGTAACTAGCGTTCACCATTATCTGGATGACCGCCCAAAGAGACTTCTACCTGTCTTAAGTATGCTCTTAATTAGCTCTGAAATAGAGTTGAGATTGTGCCAATGAACAACATACAGACTAAATTTAAAGGGAGAATACTAAATAATAAAAAACAATAATAATAACAATGGAGCACATGTCCGTGCAGATATACAACTAGTGCTGAGTTGGATCCTGGCGTTTCAATATGTCAACCACAGGGCCGAGTAATCGCTGGAAAGCACCCTTATCCAAAGTCACGACGCGTAACTTGGACTTGGCAGTGACAGTGGCCTGGCGGGGGAGATCGTTCAAAAGAGCAACCTCTCCAAAGTACCCACCCTTGGACAAGTCCTGAACCTTTCCCTCATTCTTCTTCGTAACTTCGGCGTCTCCACTCTCAATGATGTAGAACTGCTCGCCGACGGCACCCTCAGTAATGACAGCTTCGCCAGACTCGTAGACTTCGGAGTTCATGGCATTGGCGAGCTTACTGAGCTCGTAAGAGTTCAAGCCCTTGAGAATGGGGACTTCCTTCAAGAATTCGCCGTGCAGCTTTCTCTTGCTGAAGGTCTTGCCAAGAGAAATGCTTCGGAAAGTGAGTCTGTCCAAGGCCCATAGGACAGCATCAGAAGTGGCTCTAACAGTTGCGGCACGGGGAGCGTTGTACATGAGGGCAAGCTCTCCAAAAGAAGATCCAGGGCCGGCGTCTCCAACCTTTTGGCCATCAACTAGGAACTCGAGAGTGCCCTCCTCTACAATGTAGAAGAAGTCACCCACATCACCTTGCTTAATAACAATCGATCCTGTAGTAACCTTCTTTTCCTTGAGATGAGACAGAACACTTTTCAATGCCTCTTCATCCAAGTTTGTGAATAAAAAGTTTTTACCAACGGACTTGTTCAGACGTTCGAGCTGGTCTTGGGTCAAGTTGCCGCCTGGAAACTCTGCTGTGACAGCTCCAAGATTCTTGGGGTTGAGAGACTCAGCACTGACAGAAATTCGTCGATTGGCATTAAAATTGACCGGGAAATGACCAGTTGACGAGCCACCACCAAAGGAGTGGTGGAACAGTCCGTTGCCTCCAGCGGCATGCTGAGCTGGCTCAGCTGTATCATGGGGGCTGTCAGTGTGGGCAGACTGGCCCTTGAACAGAGTCGTCTTGAATGCAGAAAAAAGGCCACCTTGAGCCTCTTCAGGAATTGAGGGGTCGACACTCTCTGTGGATTTTCTAGCAGGCCGTCTACCGAGGAAGCCAGCTGAGGCGCCAGGGTCCGGGGAAGCCACAGAGGAAGAGGAGGCGGCCAAAAGCTTGGTTCGTTCCTGTTCAAGTCGCAATTGGAAGAAATTGGCGCAGAATTGAAGCACGTCAGTGGGCTGCTTGGACGTGACCTCCTTGTTGAGGAGGTTCAGTTCATCTACGTACTCCTTGGGTAGCGACATTGCTGGTTGCTTTTACCTGTAGTAGTGGCGATAGCTAGGATACAGGGGTGAATTGAGCTGATTAGGTCGGTAAGAAGGATCGAAATTTAATTAAAAACCAGCGTGCTAAGGGAGCCGTGAGATGTTCGCAACACGGATAGTTTGAGTGACGAGGTGGTGGAAAAGGAAATTGGTGGTGTTGGTTGGGTGGCTGCTGTTTTTCTCCTAAACAAGTAGCAGCAAACAAAAAAAATAGAAAAAACGGGCACACAGATACAACCCAAGTCCCAAGTAATTCGGCCGACAACGAAATGAGCAGAAAGTTTCTTCAAAGCAAAATAGAATAGAATGACCAAAAGGTTGTAATAATAAAAAATTGGTTTAAACCACTATGGGCGAGGTGGCAGGTCGCCAGTGTTGATACCTAACGGTATTTCGTTGGCCGTTTAGCCACCTAGACCGTTAGTGGGGTGCGTGATGCTGCACCGTTGGAGCCAATTTTGATAGGCGGAGAATCTAATTCAAGTAGCATTTAGAGGGATTGACACTCTGCTTGCCACAGGAAGACTGATGTAACATGAAACTATAAGAGTCGGCCTTCAATGGTATGTCGTACTCTGTTGGCATTGATCTATTTCTGAGGAAGGGCCAGCTACAGACGTTACTATTAAACCTAAGTGGCACGCTATCCTCCTGGTTGGAAACTGCCATCATCGTTAGATCTCAATCCACACAAATCAATATCCAGCTTTGCAAATGCAAAGATAAGATCCTATTAATTTTATACTAACTGACAAATCTATTCTGGTCATTTATAAATACAGAGATGCCGCGGAAACCAGGTCACGTTTGATTAACTCCATGGCCTTTTGCATTTTCTCTTGCAACTCGTTATTTCCAATAATTTTGGCTGCGTCCACCACTTGGCGAATAAGCTCCTCGAGTCGTCGGAACAGACGAATCAAACTTCCTTCATACACATCGGTCATTTTGCAGATCTGTGAAAATGTGGCACCCTTGCACCAATGGAAAACAACGTCCATCAATTCAAATTTGAACTTGCCCACGTACTCGTCAACCACAATGTTGAGCTTGCACTGTCGCGAAACTTGAGCGACTCGCTTTGCAATGTCCTTGAGAGCATTGAAAGGACCCTGCAACTCTGCACCAAGTGCCGGGGCCTCCTTAGTCTTCTCATCAAAAACAAAGCAACTGAGTAAAGCGGCACACTGCTCTGGAGAAAGTTCGCTGAAAGTACCGTTGAAAATCATTTCAGTCAAGACTAATTCGTCTCCACTGGAAATCTCACATGCAACTCGTCCTTTGAGTTCCACGATATCGGACGGGGTAGTGAACTTGAGTTGTCGCAATACACTTTTGCGACACCGCAGCTCGTCGAGTTGCATGATAGATTGTGCCTTACTCAGTTTACTTTTAATTTCCTTGCCCTCCTTCATCACTGCCATCTTCTCGGAGTATTGATTATAGATTTCACTCAGTTCGGGTGAGTCATGCAGTGGGTTGCTCTGGAGTCGCTCTTCAAGCAAATCTTTTTTTTTCAACAACTTGGTAAATGTATCGTCCTTGATCTTCATGTTTTTAACAGGGTCGAGCAAGTCGATTCCATCTGGGAATCGCCGCTTGACTTCGTCAATGCTCTTTTTTACTGTCCGGCGCTGGTTTGATGAAGTCAATTCCTTTGGCATATAAATGCGGAGATTGCCAACCTCGAGAAGGGAATCAAGAGTCACTGTAAGTACCTCCATCTTGCCATTCTTGTCATCAGCACCTGGGGCAATACCAGGATGTAAGACAGGGTTTCCAGCTCGCTGGAGATTAATGGGTGAAGTTGCAGACAGCCAAACCAAGACATCTACTAGAATGGACTCATGAGCAGGCAACGGCTTATCATGCTTATTTGGGGGTTTTCGGTTGATTGTTACAACAGCACTCCAACCGAAATCCACATCCTTAATCTTGATATGAACCAAGCGACCACCTTGAAGAAATGGAATGATATAATCAGGGTGTGTGATAATCTTGGTAATGTCAGCCTTGTATCCTAACAGCTGTTGTCGCAAATCGTAGTATTCTTTAATTTGCTCCTCATTCTCAATTTGGTAGCTGTTAAATTTTTGCTTCAGCTCTAGAAGCTGTGTTTCGTACTGAGGAATGTTCTCCTGGTTTTGGAATTGGTAAAAGCAGCGCTCAAGCATAAATTCGGGTGAAATTCCTTCAACTCGCAGCAGATTCAGAATCATGTTGTAACTGAGATGAAATGCAGAGTCCAGACGATCAGCTTCACCCTTTACCATGCTCTTAGCAACTGCAGGCTCCATCTGCTCATCGAGCATCATGATGACAATACCACGGTCATCAAGACCACGTCGTCCTGCACGTCCACTCATTTGAATATATTCGCCTCCAGAAACCCATCTAAAATCTTTACCATCAAACTTTCGAACATTTGTAAATACCACAGTCTTGGCAGGCATATTAAGGCCAATTGAGAAAGTTTCAGTAGCAAAGAGTACTTTAATAAGTCCCTCCTGGAATAAAATTTCAATAACTTCTTTGAGAATGGGAAGAAGACCAGAGTGATGAATACCAATTCCTCTTCTTAAAAGGGGTAGAATATGCTCAATTTGAGGCAGTTGACGATCTGCCTCTGAAAGTTGTGAAATGGCATTTTTGAATACTTTGGAAACCATATCTGACTCTTCGCTAGAATTGAAATCCAGTTTGCTAATCTTCAATGCAAGACTCTCGCAATCTCGCTTGCTAAAACTGAAAACAATGACTGGGTTATAGTTTTTCGTCATAATCATTTTGACAATTTTGTAAATATCAGAGACATCTATACTGTTGGTTAGCATCAGTTGACCAAGAACAGCAAAATCATACCTTTTCTGCCACCCTTTGCAATCTTGCCTTTCTTGTGCTTAGCATCAATCGAGGCAGAGTCTTCTCCCATCTTCTCCCCAAGAGCGCCCATAGCCTTTTGAAAATTTTCCTCTCTGAACTGTCCCTTCTCATCTACAACTAAATGTATACCCTCTCCACCAGCGGGAAACAAATAGTGCTGCAGAGGAGTAGGCCTAAAGTTGGTGTAAACAACATGACATGGCTGTCCATGAATTTTGCAGATCCATTCAGCAAATTGCATTGCATTGGGGATAGTAGCTGAAAGAAAGACATAATGTACATTATCTGGAAGTAAAATGATGGTCTCTTCCCAGACAACTCCTCGTTCTGAGTCTCTCATGTAATGAATTTCGTCAAAAACAACCCAAGCGACCTCACGCATAATCTCAGAACCGCGGTAAAGCATAGATCGTAAAATTTCGGTAGTCATGACCAAACATGAAGCCTCTGGATTAATAGTAACATCACCCGTCATCAGGCCAACATCACCAAACTCGGCATGAAGCTCTCTATACTTTTGATTGCTGAGAGCCTTGATGGGTGAAGTATATATTACTCTCTGTTTGTCGCGCAAACTTTGCGCAATGGCGTACTCTGCAACCACTGTCTTACCCGCAGAAGTATGGGCCGAAACTAGCACAGACTCATTGCGGTCAATAGAAGCAATCGACACAGCTTGAAATGGATCCAAAACAAACGGATATGTTCGCGCAGGATTGACTGACTTGTGTTGCGAGATAGGAACGTAGTCGTAATCTGGAGGAAGAGCGACTTGATGACGGACTTGGTGGGACAGAACAACGTTCTTGCCGGCATCCTGGAGAACCTGAGGAAGCAGACCTGACGAGACTATCACTTCTCTTGAAGCCTCTGTTTCAAATGAATCAGTTACAACAGGCTTAACCTCCTCATTGACAGATCCTTGCCTTTGTTTCTTTGTGGGTTTCGGCTTGGACGTTTCTTCCTCGCTTGGAGCCTTGACTTCACTTTTTTCAGGCGAATGGTCCCGTTTGTTAGAAACTGTGGACTCAACACTCAGCTCAACGCTTGGCTTAGCACTAGTCTCAGCACTGATTTCAATGCTAGCAGGCTCTAAAGCCACTGGCTCTTCGTCAAAAACTCCAAACAAATCCATGGTTGATCTGTTTGGTCTGTCGAGATGTTTGTGAATATTTTTTTTTCAAGTTGGGAGAAGTCAAGTTCATCAATGAAAAAAAGTTTATAATCGCTATGTAATGAGAGGGTAACTGGAGATATTTGTGACGCTCAACTCGACCTCCAGCCTTGATACTGATGGTAATTATTCTCTTATTAATAAGAAACATCAACTCTAGATTTGAATTGTTTCACAAATACTATTTTTTTTGTTCTCTTATTAGAGCAGGTAGCTTAATAGGTATAATTTATAGTTCCATCTAACTGAGCAGCTAGTCCGATGTAAATGACAGAAGAGCGTAGTCGTGTGATCAATTCAACATCCTATGTGATAAGCATTGAAGAAGTGATATTCTATGGATTGATTTAATACAGATGGTTGCTGTAAGTGGTGCAATGTGACGGCTTCATTATTCTCAGGCAGGCAATGGCGCTAGATATCTTATGGATTTGATCCATGCACAGAGGGAAACCAACCTACTACCAGGAGGCACCATTAGCATCAGTAATTTAGGAAACAGCGCAAAAGAGTTTGAAAAGAGAGTACTAGTAGTAGCATGATCAATTTAGCGTCCTATGTAATAACATTGAAAAAGATATGTTCTGTATATTGGTCTGATAGATAGATAGATAATCAATTTAACGTCCTTTGTAATAAACATTGAAGAAGACATATTCTATATACTGGTCTAATACAGACCATAATAATACTAAGTAACGCAATGTCACGGATTTAAAAATTCTCAGGCAGGCAATGGCGTATTGGTGTGAGCTAGCAAAGCAAATACAGAACTGATTGATATAAATTCATCTTTTTTTCTGATTTCAGCGTTATTTTAAATTGTATTTTCTGTGTTTTTGACCACTGGTTCCGATCTTGTCTTGAATTTTGTATGTAACAAGCCCCACACATGCCAAAAAAAAAAAAAAAAAAAAAAAAAAAAAGCCTTTCTTGACGCTTACTACATGATTGGCAATGGGGCTAACACCGAAATTAATCAAATCAATCATCTTCTCAAGAAGTGAAAACAGCAATTAAACCAAAACTAGCTTCCGATGTCTTACTACATTTCCTCTTGAATAAAATTGTCCCAGTGGCCGAGTGGTTAAGGCGATTCCCTGCTATACTTGTAGCTGCCAGGAATTGGGTTCTGCCCGCGCAGGTTCGAATCCTGTCTGTGACGCTTGATTTTTTTCATTTGACGACTTTTCATGAGCTTTAAACAGTGAAACTGACTGGATGTTTTGTAATTCATTTTTCATGATAACTCCATCTTATTCAAGGCGATTGAGATCCTCCTGCATGCAATGGGATTCATATGAAATAGGAAGTAGTGTGCATAAACCTAAACCTGTTCTCCCAACGATACGTACTTGTACTGAAAAACTTCCCAGCCAGATTCTTTGATCTTTTCATCACGGATCGAGACTCGCAATGGAAGAGCTTGTGATCTATGGAGCACAGGCAGCAGCGGGCGCTTCTGGACCCAAAACAAAAAAGGTATCAAGTGGTACCAGTTCAGGAACTGGTGTGATTACTGTCTACGATTTGCACTCTGGATCACCCTTCCAGAGCTTCAAGAATGTCACTCTCCCTCGAGGTGGAGCCCTCCAAGCACTGGACGCTTCAGATGGAAAAAGATTGTTTGCGACACAACATAACTCGGCGGTATTGCTGACATATCACTGGGGCAGAGAAAGTTGTGTACAGACCATTGTGCTGCCAGAAAAGCTGTCGGCAATCAAGGTCTCACCCTCTGGAAGCTGGATTATAGGAGGAGCACAAACAGGAAGATTGTACACGTGGGAGCTCCTATCTGGCAATTTGGTTGCTGTACGTGAAAAACATTATCAGGAAATTACCACAATTCAATTTACACAGGATGAGAGTTTCGTATTTACAGGTTCTAAGGATTCGACTGTACTTGGATGGAGGCTGATGGATTTGATCACCAGTTCACTGGAGGGCGGTGTAAACTTTGGCGATCAGAGTGCGTCTATCAATAATTCAGTACAACCTGTCTACGCGTGGACAAAAGTTCATTCTCTCGATATTACCGGACTTTGTGTGGGATATGGTCGAGGTGACCATAATCGCGTCTATACTAGTTCACTAGACAATACCATTAGATGCTGGGATATGGCTAGGAGTGAGCTAGTATCTACTTATGTATTGCCAGAGAAAATTACAGCCCTTGCATTAGATCCCGCAGAGCGAGCAGTATATGCTGGATTGGCAAACGGAGATATTTTGCTCATCAATCGGTACAAAGTGAATCCAGCAACCGGAATGATTGAAGGTCCCAGAGGTAATAACGAAAGAATCACCTTAACTTTCGAGGATAATAGCGACATAGCATTGTCTCGCTCCGATTCAGATGTTAAAAGTAGTGTTACATGCTTGGCAATCTCTTTTGACGGAACAATTTTGGCAGCAGGCTACTCTGACGGTCAAGTGTATACCTGGGACATCACGACTAAGCAGGTTCTAAGAAACCTCCCTGCTCACAAGGGAGCCATTTCTTCTATTCAGATTCTCAGTCGGCTAAAGTCAGAAACCCCAAAGCATTCATCCACAAACAAAGCGGTTCTTGATCAGTCAGCGCAGATATTCAAAGTACCTGTTTTCAAACGTATTTTGAATGAGGCCGACGTTAAAACACATGATGTTTGGCTCCAAGTTGGGCAAAATGACACAAGGAGCGAAGAAGAAAATATTGTGGATAAGGTTCGTTCAAAGGCTGGCAGCTTTGTAGAAAAGCCGAAAGATACCACTCTTAAAAGACGCTTGCAGGAATTGGAGGACGAATTGGTGAAGGCACAAAAGTCCTACGGGGATTTGAGTAAAATGCATAGAGAACTGTGAAAAACTCACAACGAACAAAGTTAACTATAGATAGATTATTAATATGTTTTATCACTTACAGCTACTTGAACTTCTTGTCCGTAGCCTGGTCCAAATATGATTTCACTGTAAGCATGTTTCACCCCGTCATGCCAGACACCCAAAGTAGACTCTGGTTTTTGGATAAGAATTGTCAACAGTTCTCGACGAAGGTTGAATGTTTCAGGCACACGAATATCTTTTTTTGATATCACCGAGTTCATGACCTGTGGCCAATCTTGAAGAAGTTTGGTAAGGCCAAAGTGAGTTTGTGCAATAATTATTAGCAATAGTAACAGGTCCTGATAGTTCAGCGACATGAGACGCTTCTGATCGGGATCTATTCTGTTAAATGTTGGCTCATATGAGCATAGGTTGCGGAGAATTGTGATGTCAGAAGAAATGAACTTGACAGAATCTATAATCGAAGGGTATCTGATCAAGCACTTTGGATTCACAAAAGTTAACAATGATTCCCGGTCAGAGCGAGAAGAGCTAGCCCTGACACTTGATACAATGCCATACTGGTTATCAAGCTCACCAAACAGATCAATGTCTTTGTAAGAAATTTCACGAAAGAGTAAGAAGATTTCTGTGTTGAGAAAATCACGAATTTCAGAGTTTTCATCTCGTTTAGAAAACAGTTTTGCAATGGCATGAATCTGGTCCGTTATATCCTTGATCAGGGATTTTAAAGCGCTGTTTTCAAGAATGGTGCGATAAAACTGAATTGCAGTTAAATTTTGAAATAGATCCCAAGATGGAGCGTCAACATCGAAAAGTGAAACAGGAAATTGGATGAAGTTGGACGGGACTTGTAACTTGTACGATAAAAAGCCCTCTAACAGCGACATCAAACGAGCTTGTTGAAGCGCATCATTTGAATCATGCATCTGATGAAGTAAGTTTGAAGAGGTTTCAGAGAATAACCGTTTCATCACTAGTTCGCCTCTGCTACCCAGCTTGATGAGAGCATCCTGGACTGCTTGTGTGCAGCGTGAATTAGGATCTGCAAATATAACAAGAAGCTTATCAACTAGAGGCGTATTCGCAACGAGATCTGGAGGTTGTGCCTTCATTATTTGTTTGATGCAGACAGTTTGGAGTGGCAAGATGCCACTTTCTAGTCCAGCGACCATATCGTCAATTGAAATGAATCCTAGCACTTCGTCAAAGCTTTTTGGAGCCAATAGGGCTTCAATTAGTTCAACGGCAGACTCTAGCTCTGCTGCATCTAGCGTTGAGACTTTTAGAATAGAAATAGATGGTGGTAATAGCCTGATGATGACTGAGTTGGAAGGATTGTTGCTTTCATCTAAGAAAAGAGATTGGTCCATCTTCAGGCGATCAGCCATACGATTGACCAACTGGCTGTCGAGTGGGACATTGCGTTCAAGAACTGAGACCAGATGAGCATGGCATGAATCTATCGTATCAGAATTATCAGGCATTTTGGTAGAGATGCAGTCAAGGTCCCAAAGTCAAAAAAAAAAAAAAGTATGGAGAAAAGTGAAATTTATAATACAAAATACATGCCATAGTGTACTATTTTCTTGACTCTGGCGGCGGCGACAAGTCACGATTGAAGCCTTTCTCGCGATTCCTAGACAATGATGATTAGCTTTAATAACAAATGAACAGGTAAATACGTACATATACTGGCGGAAAGTGCTGTTCTTAGGTTTGGACACTCCGCCAACATTGGCGCCTGGTACTTTCTTGTCTTTAGTCGTGTTGAATGACGAAAATCCCATCATCTTAGCCATTAAATCCTCGCCATCCTCGTTGTTCTCAGGCTCTCTGTCGAAATCAGGTGTTTTGCTGCGTTTATTGTCAGTACTGTCTTTTTCGTCGCCTCGAGGCCGTCGCGCTGATTCCCCATCTCGGCTATGATTTGCTTGCTTGGTATCTCGCCGGTCTAGATCATCATTTCTATCTCGATCTTCTCGTCTTGATGCGTGTCCTGTCCTGTCCTGTTCATATCGTCTTTCTCGCGTCTCTCTCACATCCCTTTCCGTTTCTTTCTCACGACCACCTCTATCTCTATTACGATTTCGGTCCCTATCCCAAGTGTCCCTGTCATCCTGTCGTTCTCGATCTCTATCACTTCGTCTCTCACGGCCCCTCCAGGTATCTCTATACCTATCATACACTCTATCCTGGCTGTACCTGTCACGATCATACTCTTTCCTGGAATCCTCCCTCCGTCTATCGTAGCTATCTCGACTTGAAGGCGAGCGAGATCTTCTTCCTCTTCGGTTCGTATCACTTTCTTTAAAGGCGTCGTAGCTTCGTGCTGGTCTTCTGTAGTTAGACATGTTTTAGGCGTTGAAGTTGATGTTCATAGGGTACAAATTTACCTCCCATTGTTTTGGTTTTCAGATTTTTTGTCTCCCATTGTTGACAACCCATCATGGATATAAATGCAAAGTTCAAGACCCCTCCTGGGTTTTCTGAACGGCGAATGCCCTCATTGTACTCTGATTTTCGGAATATCAAAGAGTCGAATACCGAGGGTTATGATGCAAACATCTCTACTTGGAAGTCAGTCCTTCTGGAGGCACTGAACTCTGGCGTCTTTTCAGACACAGTAGTACTCACCGCAGGAAACTCACTACTAGAATGTTTTGATAGTGCCAAGTTCGGGAGACCCCTAGCACTTGATTGTGTCTTAGTATGAAGTTGAGGCTATTTCGAACTACAATATCTAACGTGAATAGGACGAAAGCGTAACTGATCACTCGATTATACCTGTCCCTCAATTCATGGCTTCAGAATCTTCAATTTACTACAAACCGCGATGGTGGACACCTCCATCACCTTCATCTGTCTTTTCGTGGGCACTCACAAAAACTGGATTGTACTCAAGTACTTGGAAGTCTGCAGGCAATTCACCAGGAAGTCTTAAACAGATGCAATATGTGAGCTTAAGTGCTTTGGAGACTGCTGCCACACATTTACTAGGTGCCATTCGATTGCATCAGGATAGTAATCAAGGATTTGCAGGCTCAGGTGGAGCAGGATCTTACACTCAAACAGTCTACACCAAGGATCTCTTTTACAAGCTTTTTCACAAGATATCATTAGATGGTCATAAGTTTTCATTTTCTACGCTTGATTTGGATATTTTGTTGCGATATCTAAGCCGCGATCTTCCGCGAATTTCAATCAAAGATGATACAATTAAAGTTGATATCTCTGCCAAGTCCTTTGCAGATATTACACCAGTGAGCGAGCAAGATCGAGCTGTTGCAAATTTAAGACAAACTGTTCATGACGTTGTATTAAGAATCGATGGACTTTCGACAAAGATCGAAGCATGTGACAAAAACGCAAAGGAAGCATTGGCAAGCAAACGAAGCAATTTCAAGACAGTTACAAGGTATGCTTTGCGATCTCGCAAACTGGCTCAAACCACACAAGAAAGCGCTTTGGATATGCTTGCCAATCTTGAGCAGACCCTCGCTAGCATTGATAACGCTTCGTCGACAATAGATATTATGACATCTCTTCAACAGGGTGTTGGCATCCTATCATCGCTCAATAGGGCAGTTGGAGGGGCAGAAAAGGTCGCTGAGCTCGTTGACGAGTTGCATGACACGATGGCTGACACTGACGAAATTGGACGTGAAATTCGTAGCCTGGCCGCCGACGTGGATGAGGCTGATTTGGAAGATGAGCTAGAGAAAATGCTCAAGGAGGAGCTGGCAAAAGAGAATAAGAAGGACGAGCTTTCTCAGAAGGTCGAAGCCAAACCAGAAGAAACATCACAAATTGGTTCAGGCTTGTCGGTCGAAGAGCAGCTCAAGTCTGCGCCTAAACCTCCTCAAAATGTACCGAAGGTGCCTACCGAGGACCTGGCAGAGAAACTTTCTCAAATTCATATTTCGTAATTACATTCTCATACTTGTTACAGTTCATAAAATTAATTTTTGTTCCATAAATAACTACTTTAACATCTAGTATTTCTTGCTGGCAGAGAGATCGCTGTAGACATCCAAAGGAGAGGGAGTGATGGGAGTAGCCTTCCAAAGGTTGGGGGTAAGGAAACCGTAGGTGTTGCCAATAGCGACGAAAGTAGCCTTGAGAGTGTTCTCGATGGTTCTAGTGGAACCGGAAGAAGATGTGTAGGCATCCTCAACACCGGCAAGCTGGAGCAGCTTCTTGACGGCAGGGGAGGCAACAACACCGGTACCACGGGGAGCAGGAATGACTCTGACGGAGACGGAGCCACACTTACCGGTAGTCTTGTTGGCCAAAGAGTGGGGCTGACCGAGGGAAGTACCCCAGTAACCTCTTCTAACGGGGATGACGGAAAGCTTGGCGATGTTGATGGCAGCACGGATGGCGGTAGCAACTTCCTTGGCGGACTTGATTCCGAGACCGACGTGACCGTTGGAGTCACCAACAAGGACGATAGCCTTGAAACGGGTACGCTGACCGGCGGTAGTCTGCTTCTGGACAGGCTTGATCTTCATGACCTCGTCCTTAAGAGTAGGAAGAAACTGATCAATGATCTGGAACTCCTTGATGGGGAGAGAGTGGAAGTAGATCTCCTCAAGGGAAGTGATCTTGCCGGCCTTGACGAGACGACCGAGCTTGGTGACGGGTTGCCATCCCTTCTCTTCCTCACCTCTGCGGCCTCCACGACGGGGGCCACCACGGCCACCACGAGGACCCCCACGGGGGCCGCCACGGCCAAAACCTCCACGAGAGGCAGCAGGAGCACCTGATTGAGCAGCGTCAGACATGTTGATTTCTTGATTGTTGGATGTTGCAGTCGGGTAGCAAGACTTGTCGAACGGTAGAGTCGAGGGTGAGTGCGTGAAGTATTTTGCAAAATATAGGAAGGGTGCCAGGGAAAAAGGCTTAGTTACTAGTTTAGGCAATCAGACTGAATTGTACTATGAAAAACAAATCCAGTCACAAGAATGTTAGTCACTAATTATAAATGATGACTAACATGTAGCCCTAAGAGATCTTTCAGGGCTTCATAGTGGAATTGCCCAGTGAGAACTTCACGCGGGAGAATTTTGGATTTCATGACAATAGGCTCGGAGGTCAGTATATAGGTAAATGCCAGGTAAAGTAAATCAATTCTACCCCAATGCTGAATTTAAAGCTTTGATTAAGGCTTCTATCCAACCAGAAGTTGATATTTGTCGGCTGGCGGTGGCGTTCTTTGTTAGTGTCAATCTTGCGTGTTTAGGTTCTAGCTTAACCTAGACACTGTGGTTCAACAAGATTGCTATTTCTATTCACACCATTTTTCAATTCACCTTCTTTTTCTTTACCAATTCCTGTATATCCATTCTATACTTTAGCGCAAACTATCATCATGTCTTATGCCGAAGCATCTATTCGTGGAGCCGCCGAACCAGACGGAAAAAACACTGTCCCTATTGAGTCCGTGAACATTACCCCAGAAGAAGTGAAATCTGCAATTGAACACAAGCCCAAGTCCCCCGAGTTAGAATCTTCTGGAGAGCCTTCAGACAAGGACAAAAAGGTCAAGAAAGGTACCAGAAAGTCAATTGGGGCTGGAGATGATGATCCCTGTGCCTCAGCCGGAATCCTTATGGGAGTCTTAGCTGCTGTCGCAACCACAGTGGGACTTGTTCAAAAGAAGAGAAATAACGCTGTTATTACTGTTGAGCAAGGCGCTATGGTAGGCGCGGGCATTGTCTTGATCACCACTGGGTACTACTTCTACTTAACCCGTGGATTGAATTGGAAGAAGTAATTCTATTTCATAGAAACATTACTAGGAAAAGAAATCTGCAGTTTAAGTTTCCGCTGTTGAACGCGGAAGTTGTTTTACGAAAGTAAATGGCCTTGTGAGACTTGCCCACTTGTGAATGGACATGACTTTAAACTGGACAGATGTACTTGTGCCAATATGTCGATCTCATTAATTATTGAGTTTTCTAAGCTTTGATGCTCATCACCAGTACTTCATATTCATGAATATTAGACATGTATGATGATTTATGCATGAATCTATTCTGACTATTAACTTTACTTGGACAACAGCCTGTACCTATCAAAACCAGGAACCAAATAAGCAGATGAAACACAGCTTTAAGAAAAACCAATATAGCTGCTCATAATGGCACAGAAAGTTAGTTATCAGTGCTTGTCCTCAGTTTCACTTTGCTTTCCTTATAACAGTCTTGTATCTGCTTGGACCTTAAGAAGTCAATGAATATATCTGTTTTCATTTCCAGGCAGGTTCTCTGTTTGCATCTATGCTGAATCTAGATTTAAAAATCCACAAATTGTAACTGATCATTAGACCTAACAATAATATCATTGAAAGTTCCATACTTGCGAATAAAAAAAGATGACAATATAGATTTTGTGCAGGTTGGCAAATATTGAAAAAACCACAGATCTTCCATTCAACACACTTGAACTACAAATCAAAATGTATTTACCATTCATTTTCACTAGTCTCCGCAAGGTCTTAAATTTCTGCTCTTGAAACAGGGGAGAAGGATTATTTGGCTCCCGGATCAATTCACTCAACCAGCTCCTCTCTGAAACATAGATATTTTATACTTATCAATCACCGTTTGCTACACTTAATTGTCTAATTTAATCAGCGTTTCATAGTATGGAAAACCTGGATTTCGCTCTCACTTTGTCATGGCATGTTGAGTTTAATGCATGTTTTAGTTGGCTCAGAATATATGTCGGCTGTGATCTCAGATATGCAATGTGAAGCAAGGAAAGAGAAAAAAAATTACTTTGGTCTCAGTTAAGTTACTTTGTGTAATTGTTTAGTGCAACTTATTTCATGGTTAAGACAGATCCGCGTAGATATACTGGAAATAGCATACATCCAATCTTGCAAATACTACAGTTGACAAGCACAAAGCAGCCTTTAACACTGTAATAGATTGTACTGTTCAGTCAGCTACGTATTGATTGTTCTCTATATCTTGAGTTGACTCTACTCCTTTTGCTAGCTGCAACTCTATCTTCTTTTTACTTTCTTGCCGCAAATTCTCAACTGTCAGGAAAGGGAGCTTTCTCTCTATAGAGCTCCATCGTTGCTAGACCTAAACTTAATATCATACTGCGTGGTTTAAACTACCCGTCATCTGAGAACCTAGGCTCACCATATGGCTTTTTCTTTATTTTACTTTCTTTTTTCAATGGGCTCTACGCAACAAAAATTGCCAACTTTTTTGAGTGAAGATCAATAAGGTTTTGTTCCTGCTGGCCTGCAAAATTTCAAATACTTCTCTTATGCTCTTTCTCTTCCACTTACTCACTAAATGATTTCCCCATAATGTGAGTATGTCTCTTGATGCGGTTCCACACCTATAAATCTGAGCCTTTTGCTCTATTATACTACGCAGACAAATTTGTGGAATTTTGCTGATACATTTTGAGTTTATCTCTTTCACGTCTCCTCTTACATGTTGAATTATGCTGAGTACAAAGTCTCTTTAGATCAAAACAAGCTACAAACTTTATAAAACTTTT